>JAPQWV010002196.1:0-61710 GCA_027422505.1 Craterostigma plantagineum
ATCGATAAGGAAATATATGTCGAACAGCCTAAAGGGTTCGAAGATCCCCATCATCCTAATCATGTTTTTTAAGTTGCAGAAAGCTCTATATGGATTGAAGCAAGCGCCTCGAGCTTGGTATGCAAGGTTAGCAACGTTTTTACTTGAGTTCGGTTTCACACGAGGTGAGGCAGACCGCACGCTTTTTGTTAAAAGAGTCGGTTCTGATCTTTTGATAGCTCAAGTTTATGTTGATGACATTGTTTTTGGTTCAAGCTCACAGTCAATGTTAGATCAGTTTGTGCAGGCGATGAACACCACATTTGAGATGAGCATGATTGGAGAGCTAACGTACTTTTTAGGGTTGCAGATCAAGCAAAGTAGCGAAGGGATCTTTATGTCCCAGGAGAAATACGCGAAGAACACGGTCAAGAAGTTCGGGCTGGACACTGCAAAGGTAATGAAACACCTATGGGGTCTACGCAAAAGGTAAGTAAAGACGATGTGGGCAGAATGTTGACCCAACATTGTATCGTTCGATGATTGGCAGCTTATTATACTTATCTGCGAGCAGGCCTGACATAATGTATAGTGTTTGCGTATGTGCTAGATATCAATCTGAACCTAAGGTTTTCATCTCAATGCTGTTAAACGAATACTTCGTTATGTGAGTGGATCGTGTAGCCTAGGACTATGGTTTTCCAAAGACACTAATTTGAGTCTTGTAGTCTATAGCGATGCTGACTGGGCAGGTGACGAGGATGACCGCAAGAGTACAAGTGGCGGCTGTTTCTTTCTAGGTAATAACTTAGTTGCATGGTATAGTAAGAAACAGAATTGTGTGTCCTTATCTACTGCTGAGTCTGAATATGTTGCGGCGGGTAGTTGTTGTACGCAATTATTGTGGTTAAATAGCATGTTATGTGACTATGGGTTAGAGTGCGAATCCGTTCTTATGTATTGTGATAACCTTAGTGCCATTAACATCTCTAAGAACCCCATTCAACACTCACGTACGAAGCATATTGACATTAGGCATCACTTTCTAAGAGACATGGTCGAAAAGAGCTAGTGCATATTGAGCATATAGACACTAAGAATCAGTTGGCAGACATTTTCACGAAAGCTTTGGATTCTGAAAGGTTCTCGGACCTGAAGAAATCCATAGGTTTGCACATGTTAGTCTGAATGTTGGTCCAACATTTGGATCAACATAGCATATGTCGAATTTGATGGTTACTGCATTGATGTTTGATGAATATTCTGTTCGGTTTTCCTGTGAAATGACTTGATTTTTCTTGATTGGTCCTTAGATTAACCCAATCCCTCTTTAAAGGCTCTTGGTAACACGTCCCTAGGTACACGGCATTCGCTGTGACGATGTACTTATTGCGACATAAAACCATCCTTATTTGTTATAAGCATGCTCATAAACTCTCGGCTAGATACAAGTTTTTGGTGATAAGATTCCTTAGGTACACGGCATTCGCGGTGACGATGTACACTATGCGACAAACGGCCTAACCTTGAGGTTGAGGGTATAAGGGCAGTGCATAAAATTTTTTGGATATCTGAGGTGAGAGGGTAGAAATTAAGGGGACTGATTTTGAGAAGAATCGAGCAGATAAGTCTAGGATTACTGAATCAGGATGTTGAGTCAAATGTTAGGGCAACATATGTGACTGTCAGTTTGATATTGCTACATTTTGTGCTTTCGTGTTATTTGTGTCTGTTTTTAGCTCTGCTTTTGTTAGTATTATGTGTCTATGTTAGTTATCTCTCAAAATTGAATTAGAAATCCTCGAAGAACAGCTCTTTACACTTGTCTCTATGTGGTCATCGAAGTCGCTCAAAAGGTTAGTATTTCTTGATTCTACCATGATTTTTGACTTAGTTGTTTTTTGGTTGAATCATGATTTTAAAGCTCCGATTTTCATGTATAACTTAGCTTAGTCTTTTATGCTGATTCTATGTGCTCAAGTGGAGAATGAGTCTTTTTACTATTATTAAATTCAAGAATCATGACTAAGTTCGTTCTTATCCACCTCATGCATGTGCTCAACGGCTACTTTCAGTCCATTAATCACGTCTTCCCCCATTATCTGATTTGACAGTTTTTTTATGTGACCGTTGTGATTAAATAGAGAGAATTTACACTTACTTGAAAAACACTATTCACTCATCTCTCTCTCTACGCTTTCACTCTGTGTTCACGATCATACTCTAGGCTTTTCACCTTGTCAAATTCTTGATCTTTACTCCTCAAATTCTGTGTGCAAAATGTCGACCTCCCCTGTTAATCGTAATGTTGACCCAACATCTGGGCTAACCCTGTTCTTCCAGTCCCGATTGAAGTTATTCCAGGTCCGAGAGATATCGTCGTCTACACAGGGCTTTTCAGCCACTCCGACCGGCGAGATCTCCACGCCGAACCTCCGAAGCTACAGCAGCAGCCCAGACCTCAAACCCGGCGAGAAGACCGTGCAGACCACTGTAGTGGGAGGATCGATAAACCAGGTAACTCCGCCGGATACTGAGCCGAATCCAATCAGCACAGAACCCACTGAAGACGACGACGTGCCCTTGAGTGTCCGCTTTCCACGACCTCAGAAACGGCAAAGAAGCCCTGTGCCTGAGACGAACCCCAACACTGCTACGACAATGCCCAAGGGTTCCTCTTCAACGGCCAAGACTACGCCTAAAAAGAAGCAAAGCAAAACCCAGGCCACGGCCCCTGTGTCAAAGAAGCGCCGAAGTGGCCGGATTAGACGCTCTCGCTGCACCCTACTTCAAACGCCGACGCCCCTGTCGCTATTTCCAGTGACTCAGAGGATACAATCGTCGACTCCACAACCTATGACAGCCTCGACTCAGAGGTCTCAGACGAGGACTTCAAGCTTTCAGGGGGAGAAACACCCTCCTCTGTCTCGGAGTCCTTCACAGCCTCAGACAGAGAAGAGAACACGACGAGGAAGAATCGGACCTTGCAGAGACTTTGGAAGCTTTGAAGAAAAGAGTGGAGAAGCGCGCGGGGAAAAGGCCCATGGACAGTGATGATCAACCTTCTAAGAGGGCCAGGACTGATAGCTCACCCCAGCCAGCCTCAAGCCACCGTGCCATATCTCCCACTCCAGTCACCGATGAGAATGTTGGGTCTGATGTTGACCTAACATTGGAGGAGGATTCAGACTGGGAGGTTCCACTACCCGACCGAAAGTTTTACCGCACAGCCAACGAGGAGCTGTGGGATTCCCTCAGTCGAAGACATTTGAGGGTTGAAAGGGTTGCGGACGTGGCGAGTTTCAGGAAGTACGGCGTGATGCAATTCCTGGAATCTCGACATCTCGGGCACATGGCAACAAGCTTAGGAACATACTGTGAGAGTGTCGTCCGCGAGGTATATGCTAACCTCTTTTCTAATGTTGCTGAGGCTCAGTCTCGTAAGTATGGGAAAATCTTTTTGAGGGGGAGGCTTTATGACTTTTCATCTCGGGCTATCAATAAGTTTCTTGAGACGCCTGAGGTTGATATGTGCTGTGAGTTTCATAACAATGAGGTGGTTAGGTTATCACTGCTGGGAAGATTAATGTGTGGGGAGGAAATTGCCCGGGTAGTGCTTTAACGTCTCTATATTCAGTGCTTTTTAAGATTGGGTTTGTAGTTGGTTGCCTACCTTGAATGAGGTGCGTGTGACTGAGCAAATGGCACATCTGCTGTTCGCACTCGGCCAAGGGCTGCCGCTGAATTGGGTGAAATAATCCTCAAACATATGTCTAATCAAGCGGAGCGAGTCAGCAAAGGGATTCTACCATACCCCTCGATCATATATGGTGTCCTGCTTCAAGGAGGTTTCCAGCCTACACGCAAAGACAAGGTGGTTTCTCTGAGAACTCCATATGCCGTGCAGCCAAGCCATTTAGCCGGGGCAGACAGAATAGTGGATTTACCTTGGAGTGCCCCAGCTCAGCTGCCACAGCATGTTGAGCAGGATGTTGCCTCAACATCTACTCTGCCACCGAACATCGACCGTCAGATCCAGTGCCTCGAAGACACCATTTCATTCCTGACTTCTCAGCTATCCATATTAAAGGAGCTACGTTCTTCCCAAAAAGGGGAGATGAGGCAGAAGTTGCAAGGGAGGAAGCTGAGACAAGAGCCGAAGGAGCTGCAGATTTAGGGGGAGGTGACCAAGGGCAGAACGAGACTGAAGATCAACAAGGATAAGGAGTCCAAGCCTTATGTGCCTGCGTGTGTGGTTTAGTGTTTTGTGTGTTTATGCCTGTGGATATATTTTCTTTTGCAGATGTTTTTTTCAGGACCCCTAAGGCATGTACTATATTCTAGTACTTTGAATGGTGTTATTACTATTCTGTTTTGATCGTCTAACTCTAACCATTTTTTGTATTTTTTGTGGTTGAGTAGATGTGACCTTCAGGGGGAGTTTCAATACGACTAACTTCTGCATTGGTTTTGGGAAGAAAGATAAAAAGGGGGAGATTGTTGATGTTGAGCTTTCAACAGAAGCAATGTTGGGGTAACATTCTAGTCAACATCTGTTGGCCGAGAATGTTCCCTACTTCAGTTTTATCTTTCATGCCCAAAACCTATTTTATTGATGACGTGGCATTTTTCTAGTGTTATGCAGGATATGGATAAGTGCTGGAAGCATTCAAACCGAGTGGAAAACATGTGGATAAGCTAGGACGAAAATGAGAAAGAAGCATACTAAAAATAGGAGACTTGGAGCTTAAGTGAAGACCAAGTTCGTAGGAGTGACCAAGTCGACCTAAAACGTTCATCAACTGTCCCACTTCACTTAGTGGACGTTAGTGGACGTTGTGGGCCTTCACCAAGTCGTTGGAAGGAGTTTCTTACAAGTCGAAGAGCTATATAAGTCGAATGACTTAACACTTTCAAGTACGACGAACAACGAGCGAGAAAAGGCTTTCGAGCGAGCATTCTATTTAAACGAGAGATTTTCTTTTTAGTCTAGCTTTTCAGAGATCGTTAGGTCTTGTAGTTTTTCAGAATCCTTTTTGATTCGTAGTTTCGCTAGACTAGTTTTAACTATCTTTTTGGATAGTTTGTAATCCATCTTTATAGTGGATTTTTGCGCCTTGAGGCACGCAGCAAGTTATTTGACTTGCTGCACAAAAACATCTCTTGTGTGCATTTTGTTCCGTCGTTATTTTATTACCATTTCCGCTGTGTTTAAAAAGTGAGAGCGAGTGTTAGCTCAACATCTAGTCTAACATCAGTGTGTTTTACATCCATTTTGTACGGGACCACCATCAGATATATATCCGATCCATCATTTACAGATTAGCTGTAACCTTAGTTCTTCCATATCGGCTTGCATGTGTCGCACTTGGTTGCCGATAATAGTATTACATATTACATAATAATATTTTCGTGAACTATCATAGTTCCCTACTGTTACACCCCTAACCAACTTTTATGTACATATATATATATATATATATATATTATATATACCTATTTGATCGCAATAGTGACTCATAGTCCTCTTTGCATGGAATACGTAATCTCGTATAAACGACACAAGTGATACTATATAATACTCTGCTTTTATTACAGATCATCAGTAAACCGTAGACGACAACTGAAACAGAGAAACAGATCAGCAGAACAGAACATACAGTTATGGTCATCGCAAGAACACAAATAGACGAGCGCATTGATATATCAAAGGATGGGTTAACTCATAGATCTTCAAGTCTTCTTAAGAATCACTCCATTGAGATTATACAGCGAAGCCCTTCACCGCTGAGCATCAGCTCAAAAGCCTTATTGATCTCAGAAAACGGCACAGAGTGTGTAATGAACTTCTCAAGTTCCAATTCCTGTAAAAAAAACGATTAAGCAACTTACTTTGTAAAAAAACACCGATGAAAATAAAGAAAAAGCAAAAAAAAAGACTGAACCTTTTTCATGTAGAGTTCGACGACCGAAGGAAGATCAGTGCGAGTTTGTAGTTGCCGAAGAAGGTTCCTTTTAGCGTACGCTCGTTCAAGACGTTCATCGGATGCGTCTTAAACACTGAATCTTTATGAGGTACGCCGACAAGAACAGCAACTCCCCATCCCTGTAAAAGCAAATAATATACATTAGCAGACGATTCATTTTTTCATTCTCTTCTTCCGTTCTTCTCGGGAATTTGTATATAGATAGAGTAGCGTACGTCGTGGACGCATTCGAAAGCTGAGATCATGGCGTTGATGTTACCAGTACACTCGACACTTCGGTCAACTCCTCCATTGGTCATCTCAGCTATGACCTAAAAATATATCCACAGAGAATACAGAGATTTGAGCATAACGGTAATAATGAGAGTTTTTAATGTTGTAAAGGATTTGAGGAGTTCACCAACCTCTTGAACTGGCTTGTCATGGTCCTTAGGGTTCACAAGCTCAGTCACGCCGAACTTCTTCGCTGTAGAAAACATAGCCAAGAACATTCAGAAAATAGCCGAAATCATGTAACAAAAAAGACCTTCGAATAATGGCTCTATTTCCCAGTTGGGAGTTATATACCTTCTTCGAATCTGCCAGGGTTCAGATCGACACCGATGATCCTTGAAGCACCAGCTAACCTCGCTCCTTCAGCAGCCTGTGAATCTTTAAAGTTGATGAGATTTTCATAAAGAAGGAGAAAAACATAAATCGATAAGATGAGGAAAACTTACAGCTAAACCAACTGCTCCAAGCCCAAAAACAGCCACTGATTGACCCTTCTTAGGTTTCGCAACATTCAGCGTAGCCCCAAGGCCTGTAATGATTTCAAGAAGACGCTATTAACACTGTAAAACACAACATAAAAATAAGATCCCAGAAAGTGAAGCATATATACCTGTTGAGATCCCACAGCTGAGAACGCAGACTTTATCCAAAGGAGCCTCAGGGCTGATCTTGGCAACACAGCCGACGTGGCACACAGTGTACTCACTGAAAGTAGAAGTACCCACGAAGTGATAGATGGGTTTGCCGTTAATGGAGAATCTAGGCTTCCCATCGTTGATCATCACTCCTCTTTCAGTGTTGATCCTCAGAAGGCTGCACATATTGCTCTCCTCGGACTTACAGTGAGCACATTCCTTGCATTCTCCAGTGAACACTGGCAGCACACGATCGCCTGGTGCGAGCTCGGTTACACCTTCCCCAACGCTCTCCACAATCCTACATTCATGAAAAAACCACGAAAAGAAGATTTTTTTTTTGGGCCCAAAGAATTATAACGCAATAAGGGAAGTCAAGTTAGAAAGGTATAAGGTAGATAGAGATGTTACCCTGCAGCTTCGTGGCCGAGAATTCGAGGAAAAACGGAGTCTTGAGCCTAAATAAGAAATCAAGGAACGTATTACAGCTAGCTAGCCCTCTTCGATCATACTAAGATTGAATTATGAATATTGTACTAAAGATTATAAATGAGATTCTTGATTACTACCTTGGCTTCCCAAAGTAGACATCAGTGTGGCAGAGTGAAGTGAATAAGATCTTCAGCCTCACTTCATGCTTCTGTGGAGGTGCCACTTCAATTTCCTCAATCACCAAGGCTTCCCAGGTTCCCATGCAATAGCAGCTGAAAATTCATCGTATAAAAATTAAATTTTTATTCGCCCCATCAATTTTTTTCCTCCCATATCTTTTTTCTTGAATGGTCTTCACCACATATAAAATGACAATGGAAGAAAAACAATACCTTTGCATTTTATGACTTTTCCTTCAGTGCTAGACATCTTGGATTAGATTTCTTGATAAACGCAGATCGTTGTTGATTTCTTTCCTTGAGTAGTGAGATTTGAATGTTTGATGGATAATGCGATTAAGACGAAGCTATTTATAATAGTGGATCAGAATTCAGAAATTAGAATCCTGCTTTAAGATCAGTGTGCAGCTTGTAAAACCAGCAAACCGTTTCAAATTCCTAGGGTTCTTTGAACATTGACCTGGTTTTGATTATTGTCTTAAACTCTTATTTATTTATTTTAATTATTCTGGCCCTCCCTCCTTATGTTTTCAAATCAAACTCATCCCTTTTTCAATTTATTAATCATAGGTTGTTGATGTTAATTGCTGGACTAATGGGCTTCGTCGTATTAAGGTTGTCCTCATTTAATTAATAATTTCTCCACCATTGGCTTTCGCTTTCTTTGAAATACCAGAAACCTCCAATGTGGTTTGCTGGTTTCTGCATTGAACTAAAGAATCCAATTCATTTGCAAAAAACACCGACGTGTGAAATACATTTGCTTTGATGGTTTTCATCCTATTACATGTGGCAGAATAGTTTGACATATAATATATTGTAACAATCCCATCGTTTTATTTGCTTGATTGAGCGTTGACCTTTTATCAACAAATATATACTGAGCTGAGGGATTAATTAATTATTAATCAATCATCAATTATGACGTAAGCCATGACGGAATATATTGTTTGTTTGTAAGCGGGCTGGGTCAATAAACAGAGGCCTTACCGGCCCGATAACTATAGCCCACTAGCGGCCCAAGTGAGACGCGAACTGACTTAATTAACCTTCCCAAACGATTTTTTTGATGGGATGGGATAACGTAACGCAACCAAATAGTTCCGCTCCAATGGCGGGTGCTTCGACGGTCGCCACGTCATCATTCGGCGCTTGCGCGCGTGTACTGCACAACACAATCGCCGGAGCACCTTTACGTTGCGTTTGCTTTGGATCATTATCATCGAAATGCAACTACTCGACATCAATCGCCGTTGGAGCTGTGATCCGCTGCGTCGCAGGTCCGACTTTGCCTTGAACTCGAGAAAGGTTATGATTCGAGCGGCGAGAACGGAGTCGAGTGAGGTTTCTCTTGGTTTCAGAGCTCCGAGCTTCGAGGTACTGTTTCAATCGCTGCGATTTCTTTCTCCTGCGAAGTTATAGCAGATATTAAATGTAGATTCGAATTTGAATTTTTAGCTAGCAGAGCCGCTTACCGGGAAAGTGTGGAAGTTAGAGGACTTTGAATCGTACCCCGCCTTGCTGGTAACGTCTGTGCTCAGCTTTTTTGTTTTTGCTCTTATTGGTTTTTTGTTAGTCGATACTGATTTTGTTCCGCTGGGTGTGATGAATCACTCTGCTTTGACTGATATGTTTAGGTAATGTTCATCTGCAACCATTGCCCCTTTGTAAAACACTTGAAAAAGGGTATCGTAAAGCTTTCAAACTTCTACATGAAGGTTAGCTGCTCTACTAGTCTGCTTGTACACGCTTCTGCTGATTGTATTCTGAAATTTATGGAACATCGGAAACAGAAAGGGCTTGCTGTCGTGGCAATATCTTCAAACTCTGCTATTACGCATCCTATGGTGATGATTTGTCCTCAGTACTTGAGAAACTTCGAAGTTGTATGGTCCTTGATTAATCCCTACGTTTAACCTGCTTGTTATACTCACAGGATGGACCCGATTTCATGACCGAGGAAGCTAAGATGCTCAAATATCCTTTCCCATACCTCTATGATGAGGTAACAGATCATTATGTTTCACAGAATCCTGCCTTAGTTTCGTTGCTTCACAATCTTGTTTCTAGTAATAACGAATTGTATGCAGTCGCAAGAAGTTGCCAGAAGCTTTGGAGCTGTGTGCACACCCGAGTTTTTCCTATTCAAAAAGGTGAGGAAAAAAAAGCATCTATCTCCCTTTGCCCAATAAATGGCAACAAACAGTTTCATCGAACACCATTATTGCCAATACGTGACTAAACCATAAGAAACTCCCTAACATCAAACCACCAAACTTTTTTATCTGATTCGATTCTTTAGCAATGACAATCCTTTTTCTTCCTACTACAGGATGGTCGCCGACCATTTGAGTTAGTGTATCATGGGCAGTTCGACGATTCACGTCCCAGCAACAATATAACTGTAACTGGAAGGTTATATTGAACAGTACCTCATTTTTCAAATGGATGCTACCTCGAATCGATTCTTTATAAAGCTGTTAATGACAGTCGGCTATGGCTTATTATCAGGGATCTGAGCTTGGCAATAGACAGCGTATTAAGCGGACAACCAGTATCATCTGATCAAAAGCCCAGGTTTGTGGTAACTTAACTTCCCACACCAGCCAAAGGTTATGTCGAACACTTAGTGCTTGTTGGTGGTTGAGGGTTTAAGTATTTTAAAGGTGGGTTTATGATATCTTTGTGTGTTTGGTTCGCAGGTTTATCTAAACCATGGTTTATATAAAATCACTCTAAACCCATGGAAACGGGTTTAAATAAACACACCCCCTCACATATGTTTATTTAAGCCCACTAACCAAGCACACATTTAATTTATACCCATTAATTTGTTTTATATAAATCCTTACTTATTTAAACCCTCCTAAATATAAACCAGTCAACCAAACGAGAATATATGCTTCATTTTTTTTTTATTTTGTTTGTTTATCAGTGTTGGATGCAGTATCAAGTGGGCTCCTTAAATACGATCCACGATTCAGAAAGATCCATTTCTGGGCTCTCGAAGCTCACGTTTTTCTTTCATTATTTTTCGGAACATTAAATCCTCCTACTTGTGAATTCATTAAACATCGTGCTGTGATTAAGCGCAATTGACGTCATTGTATTCTTATCTTTTTTTTGTATACTTCAATCACAAAACCAATACCTCGAACCCGCCTTTTTAGGGTTTTTATGATGTTTTCCATCATTTGAACGAATGGAAGTTTGAAGTTTGAATCTTTTGCCCGACGCCAGTCGCTGAGTGGATTGGTGATAGCGAAAATAGAAACAAAATATTTCAGTAATTCTCCAATTCTCACGATCGTATCATTTTTAATCAAACGTGATTTGATTTTTTTTCAGAAACAAAATAGATATTTGCAGAGCCACTCACTATATCATATGTCGGCCGTGGGCTCATTGGACGGACATGACCCATCGTAGCCTTCCAACAAAACTGAAAATCAATGAGTTGGTGGCATTTCAAAAAGTCAAATGAAATAGACTGCATACGGTCAACTTAATAATTTGAATCATGATATTTAGGGGTGAGCAAAATCGGATATCCGGTTTTTCGGATATCCGATTTCGGATATCCGGATTTTCGGATATCGAATAATGGTATCAGTATCCGCTCCGGTTTTAATGGGATATCCGAAAATCGGATATCCGGTTTTTTCGGATAATTTACACCGGATATCCGCATCCGGTTTTTAAATTTATTTTTTCTTATATTTTTTATTATTTTCTTTGAAAATCATATTTTTTATTTCTTATCACAATAAAAAAATATGTTTTTTAATATAAGAATTTCTACACATAGTAATTCACACAATATGTGAAGTTATGATTCAAAATTACATAATAATAATAAACACAATACCACAAATTCACATTAATTTCTTAACTTGCATCTCGATGTTTTTATGTTTTTTCTTTATCTCAAAATTCTCTAACAAAGTTTTTTGCAATACTAAAATAATATAAATTTAAACATTCTATTTGATGATTTTTTTTTCTTTTTGGACCTTCATTTTTCTTTTTGAACTATTTTTCTTATATTTTTTTATTTTTTTAAATATAAAACCGGATACCGGATATCCGGATTTTAGACAAATAACTATCCGTATCCGATCTGGTTTAGTTTAAAATAAATCGGAACGGATATCCGATCCGGTTTTTGAAAATCGGATTGTTTTTTCGGGTTTTGAAAACCGGATACCGGATCGGAATCCGGTTTCCGGATATTTTTGCTCACCCCTAAATTGATATTTTTGTTTTACTTTTTCTACTTGTATTACCGATTAGAGGGAATGGGAAGAACGTGAATATTGTCACGCTGATATACTTTATCCGCTACACTTTTCCCACGCCGTCTTTGGGCTTTTATTCTTACAACTAAGTCAAATCATAATTTACGTCAAGCCACATGCAGCATGCAAATGAAACGTTTTATTTAATCGTGATCATTTAATTTGCAGCAAAAAAATTAATTAAGGGACTATATTGCGGACGAATAGTGAAGAAATACGATAGTATAATAGGATAGAATAATTAGTACAAAGCATCATCATAATCCTCGTTCGACGGATCCCTATAAATACGGACTTATTCAGACATGTCACATGGGAAAAGTTGTACAGGTTGGTTTATGCTGCGCTTATACCATTTTCTCGTAAAATATATATAAGCAATATTCCTTCAAGTTATGCTAAGTTTTGAATTGAAGCAAAATGCAATACTAGAGCTATAACGGTGATTTAAAAAAAAGAAGCATATGGAAATTAGGGTTTTGAATCCCCCGTTACTCGCAAGGGTTGTTAATCTCACTAATCTCACTAATAAACACGAACCAGATTCAAAGTCAATTTATACCAAACATAAATGAAATGAATATTTTAACATTTACACTCCATTACAAAAAATTGAAACACACAAAAAAACCGAAAATTACATTTGCCCACCTCTTACTTGTTCCCTAACTTCACTTCGAAGTCCTCTCTCTATAGCAACCCTTTTCCTCGTTATTTATTTATATCAAGATAAACACTAAATAAAATAAAGCACCAAGAAAATAATTAAGTAACCCCAACCCAACATAAGCTTACAAGAAACACCCCATATGCAAAATTCACTTTTTTTTCTTACCTGTCCTTCAATATTCTTTTACCGCGCCACCTCAACCCACTCGTCTGATGATTCCTCTATTATATATATATATATATAGTATATATATATATATGATATATTTTTCCTTTTTTTTCTCCAACTCGGTTATTGCAATAATCAATCGACCCCATCTGACAATTATCTGCAGCTTTCTTACCCCACATCGCCACCACTTGGCAAAATAATAATATTTTATTATATTATTATCCTCTTTCACCACCACTCTTTTCAATGCTAGATCGGTGCCAAGCAAGAAGATGATCGATCTTCACATGCAATGATTGATTTCTACTGATCAACCGTGTTTGGCGCTTCTTCTTTACTAATCATTGAGATCATCTCATATCCACCGCCTTGATCATCGTCGTCGTCGCCGTCATCGTCCTCTCCATCGTCGTCATCATCATCTTCATTATTCTCATTACTCTCATTACCATTATCTTCATTTTCATGTTGCTGAGGTAAAGCCGCCGCCCATTGCTGTTGAGGTTGGACCATCATGGGTACAATCGGGTTGTCGGGTTTCAACCCGTACCCGGCCGGGTTGACTTCGGACCTTGCCTTGTATATAGCCTCAAGCTGATGAAAATAAGGACAAGTTTTCGAATCGTCGGGCCTTTTCTTGTTGCTTTCTTTCACCTTCTTGTAGTACTTGTTAATATTCTCCCACTTCTCCTTACATCTCTTGGAACTTCGACTGTACCCAAGCTTGCTCATTTCCGACGAAATCTCTTCCCAAAGAGGACCCTTTGGGCCGTTGTCGTGGTACTTAAGTCGAGGCTTGTCCGAAGATTGATCAACGCTTGTACTTCTGCTTTCGGCCACCTCGAAGAACTCGAACTTGACGGGACGACGACGCTGTAATTCTCTCCGCCGCCGCCGCCATCGTTGGCTTTCGATGTTCCCAAGGTCGTCGTCTTATTTGTAATAAGGGTTGTCGTCGTTGTTGTGGTGGTGGCAAGAATTGGTGGATTCTGTAGTACGAAAGCTGACTGCTGCTGCTGCTGTACTTGCGGCGGCGGAGGTCTTTTCTGCGGCGTGGCGGCGGTGGCTCCGACGGATCCGGCGGCGGAGGTTGTGAAGTTCATCGGAAGCTGCAAGTTATGCTGGCCAACAACCTTCTGAAGAAAGGAGATGACGGCGTCGTCCTTAGCAGCAGCGATTTGCCTCTCCTGCGCAAGAAGCTCGCGCTCTCTATTCATCCTCGCCATTTCTTGGAGTCTCCAAGCTTCCTCCCTCGCAACTCTATCCCTGTCTCTCCTCTCCAAAGCTTCCAAGAACTGCTTCTGCATATCCTCTTGCCTCTGAACAACGTCCCTCATCAGCCTCTCGAAATAATCCTTCCATTTTCTCTTCCTACCACTGCTTGACGACCCTCTCGCCTTTGTATGTCCTCGTCCGAGGAAGTTGACGAGGATGACGTGGAATTTGACAGAAAGTTAGGGTTCAACATATGGTGGTGGAAGTTAAGGTTGCCTGCTTGGTGAAGAGGAGGAAGGGGATTATTGTTACCCATGGCCGCTGGGTTATTAGAAGCTTGTGTTGGTGGGATGACGACGCTTATAGGAGTTGGGCTAGGGCTAGTCGATGGAACAGTATTAATGGTGCTTAAATGGGGTGGCGGCGGTGGCGCCGCCGCCGTGGAGGAGGAGGGTAGCTGAGGTGGCGGAGGAGGAGTGTTTTTCGAGGGCTTCTAATTGATCGAAGAATCGATAGGTTTTACCGTCAGATTTTGAGGCGCGGCCATCTTTGGTTCGCTTGTGATACTTGAAAACATTCTCGAACTTTTCCTTGCATTTCTTTGCGCTTCTTTGGAATCCAAGCTCGCCCATTTTTCTGATATGTGATAAATCAATATTATGACATGATTAAGCAAATCTAAGGATCGAAGTTGAAAAACACATAAAATAACTGTACTGATGGCTCGAATCTAACAGACAGCAAGAAAGAAAAAAAGGCTGGAAAGCATTAAGAGAATATATATGAATTGCTTCAACCATTTTTTTTAATCAATTCGAAATGGTCCCAGAAAAAAAAAAAGGAAGGTAGAATTATTGGAAGTTCACGGAGCCAAAACTTATCTTTTTCTGCGGAGACATTATTACTGTACTTGCGTGAATGCAAACATATTGAAAAAGTGACGGAAAAGAAAAAAAAAGGAAAATAGAAAAAAAAAGGGCCAACTATATTCTCTATAGCTTTTGAATTGTGTTAAAGAAGAAACTCGTCGAGGTAGAAGACGAAAAGACAACCATTAATCTTCCATCTTCACCTTTTGTTTCTGGTAAAAGAAACTTCAATTTTTGCTATAATTAGCAAAAGGTGCAAAAACTGATCTCTGAAAACCAGGAAAAAATAACATGAATCCCTCGAAAAGCTGTTGCGAAACAAAACGAAATGAAACGACAAAGACTTTTTCCTTATTCAATGCGAAAAATTTTCCGATCTAGATGAGATCCTATATCTGCAACCACCATGAATAATTAGGGACACAGAGTATATATATGTATGTACGTCTATAGTTATGATGTAATGTTATGAGCGATTGCAGAAACTCAATGATGAGTTCGAATGATTCAATTAATTAACACTCCATTAAATACCTGGAAACTTCTTCCCACAATGGACCTTTAAGACTCGAATCTCTAAACACAGCATCCATATCATGGCGGATTTGCAGCAACGCTAACGTTTCTTGCCTTGGCCATCGATTGCCAACGCCACCTCCGCCGCCGGCGCTTCTCTCGGCATCCCCCAAAGGCAGTGAGCCTGAACCACCGACTTCACTGCTTCCGCCACTACCTCCGCCGTTCTCCTGTGGCTGCTCCGCCGCAGAAACGCCGCCGTCTCCAGGAATATCCGTCATGCCGGCGGCGCCTGAAACACCAAGCTGCATCATATGTGCGTATATATTATATCCACACCTAACTAATTGCTTCCTTCCTTCTTGTTCTTTTCCTTTTTCTTTACTCTTACCTTAACCTTTCTTCTTCTTCAGCTAGCTCGTCCACTGTGACAATTTACTTTCAGCCTATTAGAGAAAAAAAACAAGAAAAAAAAATCAAAATTTTAAATGATGTGAAACTAAATGATAGGTGGTGAATTCTATGGGTTTTATGTCAGATTAGAGAGACAGAGAGAGAGAGAGAGATGAATTTATTTAATTTATTTCGGTGGGATCTGCCTGTCAATAGGAAAATAATATATTATTTATATTTGAAGTTTTATTACCTGTATAATATTTATTTGCCTTTTCAGCTGAGGAATCTTAGGCATTTTTATATCTCCCAGTGCCCTCACTTGCCTATATCAGAAAATAAGAGTTGATATCTATATATTAATTATATATATGAAATTATTACGTATGAATATAGATAGATACACATAAGTTTTACTACTGCCCATGTCAATGTTTTTGTTTTTTACGGCAACCATTAAGGATGTTATCAGAATGCCTTTAACGTTTTACTGTTTATAGCCACACAAGACTACGTGTATATGTCATGCAATTCAATAATCAATTAATGTTTTTAAGTTACTGATAATATTTGAATAGATATACGTAGTAATAGAAGACAGTCGTAAATAAATTATTTGTAAAATAACAGATAGAGACGATAGTGATAATAAGCAACTAAATATAGTTAAAAGCCCTACCCATGTAACGTAGGTCACCCTTTTCTATTTTGGATTTTCACGACCTTTGGCGTAATGACAAAACTACCCCCATGAACTGCTTCTTATTACCATTGATTGATACCTTATGCCTTCGTCGACAAGGGCCGCCGAAGCGTTTAAATTAAGATTAGTTTGAAAAAAATGCAACTGTCAATTTTATTTTTTTAATGTGGGATCCTTTAGGACGTAACGTTTTATGCTATTAGGCAAAGTCATTTATTGAATACAAGTAAATAGGTGCCAATTTCTGTTAGGTTTCAACCTACCGTAATAAATGGAACGTGATTTCATCCTATGTATGCATGTAATTAGTTACATGTTATTACACAATTTAAATTAATATTATGGATCGATATATAGCTGTAATAAGCCTTTTGTTGTTTACTCACGTTCACGGTGGTTGTCTTGAATTGTTGTGAAATTTTAAAGGCTTAACGTCATCCTTCTTTATTTTATGTTATATTGTATTTTTGCCGAACGTTATAATGTAGCCAGAATAATCAAGGTCAAATCGTTCTATTTTTTTTTCGATTTAACATATCATAATAATCTAACAATACTACATGATATGTATAGATGAGATGGACCATACTTCACAAATAATGCATAAGCTGGGACCCACAAATGATAAATACACGGAAATCAACCATATGAAGGAAATTACGTTATCTCAACGCTATTATTTACGGTTTTAAATAATCAAACATAAATACAAATCTCTCGAGGGACATTTAGGTAAAAGCAATGGATGCTTGAGGGGGTGGAGAAGTTAGGTAACCATGAAATGGCATCTTATCATACAATTTGCACCTCTACTATTTGATGCGTAATTGATGATGATGATTAGGGGTGTGCAATGGTTTTCGAAAACCGCCCGAACCGCCCGCACCGCACCACACCGCACCGTATAATACAATAACCGCCAAAACCGCGGTTTAATTTTATTTACAAAGCCGCACCGTAATAGTGGTGTGGTGTGAATTTTTGGTACAAACCGCATCGAACCGAACCGCACTCTAGCTTTCTAAATTTTTTACTATTATATGTAACTTTTCTTTATGGTAATCGTGCACCAGTCATATGCGAAATTTATTTTTTAGTTTAATTTTTTTCTTCACTAATAAATCTTTTAATTATATGCTAATTTTGTTGATAATATGAAAGTTATATCATCTAACATACTTAATTTTATTTTTTATGTTAAAAATGTTTCTATAAGATTAATCGGCCGAACATGTAAGGTTAAATAGATACGACTTGAACATGTAATAACAAATTGACCTACTATTTATATTTTGAGATTCCAATCGGACCACAAACTAAACCAATATATTAAAATAAAAAAAATGACCCCTAATATAAAATAAGATAACGATACTAATTTTTTTGGACAATGGTGACGCTTCAATATATGAGGCAATACCTCGACTTGCGCCTTTTTTCTGAGGCAATGATGTCTCGTCACCTTTTTGTGCCTAACGCTTTTAAGAACTATTTTTCAATCGATAAAATATAAGTATTTTATTTGTTTGGTTAAAAACCGCAAAACCGCACCGCAACCGCACCGCAACCGCTCGAAACGTACGTGTGGTTTTATTTTTCAAACCCGCGTTTGAGAATTGTTTTTTAAAAAACCGCATATAGTGGTTTGGTGCGAATTGGCCGAAAACCGCTGAAAACCGCACCACGCACACCCCTAATGATGATGATGAGAAAAGAAACAACCACATTATTTCTTTTCATCTCTCTCGTCTATTTTTTTAAATAATAATAATGGTAGGAACCTCTATATAAGTATATATTTATGTAACAGATTGGTAATAATTATAATGACATTGTTGCTTGTGTTAGGGAACAATTATATATATACACATATATATTTACTGGGGTTTTTTTTTGTTTTATTTAATGTGCATGCTTCGTTGTCTGTGGGCTTCAATCTAGCTGTAAGAGATGCTTTTCACACTGCTAGATTTACGACTGCCATAACTTTTCTTTCTTTTTCATTTTTCTCATACATAAACACACACACACGAGTTAATTTGTGATTAGAAAAATCGAAGTTCGTAACAAATTTTGGTATATTCTAGATTGGAATTTTTTTTATTGGTTAGAAAATCTGTTAGGTATCTAGGTTTTTCATTAAAATAACTCACGCCGTTACACAATACACCGAGTCGTCACATGGCTCAACCATAAACTATGACTAATAAATAATACAGAACCGTAACGATTTCTCTAAAGTAAAAATGTTTGAAAAAAAAATACATCTTTACAAGTATTGTATACTATATACCACTCGTTGATCCCCAAAAAATAAAATACTCAATATTCCAACCCATTAATTTAAAAATGCTGACTGTACAGCAGCAGATAGATTCTCGCGATCAAAATAATTGTTATTCTATCAATGTAACAGGTAATGATGCTTCGACCCGTGATAACTGATCTTTAAATGTGTACATACAACTTATATCTCAACTCGACTGCAATTATTTATGGAATATGTATTTATGCAAAAAAAAAAAAGATTAAACCGAACTCAGGTGGGGGGCATGTGAAATATAGAAAAAAAAATATTGAGTTTTAAAAAATGAGCTTATTTACTGCGTCTATATACTGAACGTAATAAAATATAATAAGGCCAATGTGATTAGTAAGTTGCATAACCATGTGCATAGACTTAATTGCGCAATTAAGGTTGCAATCCAAGTGGTGGGAAGCTTTGTTATATATTGTATATTTGATAATACGATATATATACGTGCAAATATATATGACCATCAAATTAAGTGTTAGTTAAAAAGATAGATCGATGATCTCGCATGTGAACGTGCAAGCAAAATCATCATGTAACCACATGCCAATGTCTTATATAACGAACCATTACAGGTTGTTTTAATTACCCAACTAATGTATGTAAGAAAGATGCCTATCTTAGGCTACAATTAAATTGCATGACAGCTCTCAGTTTTTTCTATAACATGTGATATTGTAACCTCAATGAAATTGATAAATCATAAAAAAATTTATGGATGTGACGTATCAAAGAGGCCATTTCCCCCCTAAACATAAGTGATATGGGGCTATCATCCCAATCAAAAGAATTTATATGTGGGGGAAGGGAAATTTATATAGCCGAGAAGCGGTTATCGCAAAGTTTAAGACGTGCGTAAGGTGCTTTTCTGTAAGGAAACTGAAAGGGACGTATTTGGATCGTTAGGGCATGTTTGGGACCTGTTGGGACGTGTTGGGACTTGCTTGGGGACGTGTTTGGACTTTGGGACGTGTTGGGACCTATCGGGACGTGTCGGGACGTATTTGGACGTGCTTGGGACATAAATGAAATAACACCAAAAATTACGTGGTTCGGATCTTTGCAGATCCTACGTCCACGGCGCTCTGAAACTGGTTTTCACTATACTTAGAAGATTTACACGCTCATAGCTCACTCTAACTCATGAATACTAAAAGTGGAAGAAAATACTTAATACATCGAAAGAGAGAGAATGTGGAGTGTTTTTTCGTGTGTTTGAATGGGTTATCTCGCAAAAATAATGAAGTCCTCCTTATATAGGAGCTCCCAACGGCTAGCTTGGCCTAGATCCCGGATTCCCGAGATGGGACCGTCTGGGACAATGTGATGTACAGTCTGGGACGTCTGTCAGGAGCAGGGGCTGGCAGGGGCATCTGGCGGCTGGAGATAGGACTGGTCCCGTGCTGTCAGGAAAATAGGCGGCTGGCGCAGTACTGTCAGAACAGCTTTGTCAGACGCAGTCAGACGTCCTTTCAGGCTTCAGTAGCTTCCTTATACGCTTCGACGGGACCTGCTTAGCATATTAGGTCCCACAACACTTCCCTAATATGGTGTCAGGTCCCTAAAGCTGCCGAAGGTCCCTAAACCCTCATTTCCTGTTGCTATCTCCCTAAAGTCCGTTGGAGGTCCCTAAAACCCGTTCTGAGGTCCCTAAAAGTCTCCCTTCATAATCTAACTTTGTATTTTTCAAGGAAACTCATATTTTTTACTAAGTTCTCTTAATAGCTAATTATTTCCTTAATTTAGTTATTTTTAGCCTGCCTAATTTATGTCCGTATCAACCACTCCCCTACTCTAATTTGTCTTTGGGAACAAAAGAGGAATTAGAGTAAAATTTGTAAGGCAGACTATAATTAAAGTAAATAATTGCAAGGTAGGTCTTACCAGGAATCACCCAAAATCCTTACTCTGTTCTGGGAAGATGCGTTTTATGAGCGGGAATAGTTCCCAAGTTCCTTAGCGCAGCACCCTCTGTAGCTCCCTTGCTCCTTTATGTCCTGGTGGCTAGGGACGTTCGCGAGAGAGTCTCCTTCTTCTGAGGGACGGAGGATGTTCCCGGCGGTTCCTTTCTCTGTTAGGGAGCTCAAGAAGTTCCTATTACGGTCCATGTCCCTGGTGTTAGAAGAAAAAATAACTTCACGCAAAGGTCAGAAGGAAAAGCAAAAAAGAAGTTATGTCCTTCCCCCCCCCCCCCCCCCCGAGGCGTAGGTGTTGAGCCTCTTATGGGACCTATAGGGACTTCAGTGGGTGAGCTCCCTCCTTCTGCGGACCATCTAAACAGACGTGAACAGATGGGCCTGCTAAGTTGTTGGGTGCTCCTAGATGATCATAGGGCCATCCCTCTGAGTTTCTTCTTAGGTGGTGGAACGTAGCTTCCGGTCTGTCTATAAAATCTTCAAGTCAGAACCTGAAGATAACTACCAAATAGAGTTAGTGGAATAGCACGATGGAGAAAGGAGGAGCTCTATGGAGAAAGAAGAACGAAAAGGTAACTCTCGTGAAATAGCACGAGGAGGGTCCCTGGAGATTCTTCTCTAAGGAGAAGGAAGAGTGGGATGCCGTGTATGCTCTTCGGGACCTTCTTTGCATGGGTGCTTCCAGAGAGATCTGTAGGCCTCCGAGGACCTTCATTTTTTGCTCCCTGCCGCAGAGAAGCATACAAGAGGTCCTGGCCCGCTGCTGGTGTTGTTGATCCATCATCTCCAACTCCTGCAATGCTTTAGGGAGCTTAACTCCCCTATGTTGGAGCCTATTTTTCCTTAGGCTTTGTTGTCGCCGTTTGCGTACGTCGTCCTTGGGATCTGGAAGGGACCTGGCGGGGACCTGATGACGGAGCTCCTCTTCGAGCCTTGCACTTTGAAGCAATCCCCATGTGCTGCAGTTCCTCTAGCTCCTTGGACATCTCTCCTTTTTTCATCATGGTGATAGCCTGTAAAAAATACTTTGTTGGTTTTTTCCTTTCGAGACACAATGGTATGGGAGCTTAACTCCCATGTTCGCATGTTTCACGGAGTTCCCTTTCTCCTGTATTTCATGTTTTTGCGTCCTTTCGGGACCTGATGGATGTTCCTGGTAACGTCATTATCGTGGCATGGTTATAGCGCCAGCACGCTTAGATGCATGGTTATAGCGCCAGCTCGCTTAGTAATTCGTAAGCCAAGTACGAATTCACGCCTGGGTTGCAATGACCGTCGTCATTGTCCTCAGGTGTCACTTGCGCTAGGCTCTCTATGTCCTTAGCGATTTCAGTATTTGTGTAGACACTTAGGTCTGTAAAATTTTAATTCCGGGATCCCCATTCATTTGTTTACCCTGGTTATAGCGCCAGCTTCGCTTCGGTACCATTCACGTCGCAGGCTTACTGAGAGCCTTTGATGTCCTGTACACCGCAGCCCGTCAGCGGCGGCATCTTGTACACCCTTATGGGCATCATTCACATCGCAGATGGATTATCTTTGACGTCCTGTACACCGCAGGTCCGTCGACCTTTGGCATCAAATCACACCGCAGATATATCATCTTTGGCGTCCTGTACACCGCAGGTCCGTCGACCTTTGGCATCGATTATATTATACAGTGCACTGTTTATATAATATTATATTTATATTCCGACAAGGCGGTATTTCCTTAGGACATCAATGGTTTACCCTGGTTATAGCGCCAGCTTCGCTTAAATGCGTGGGTATAGCGCCCTCGCTTAATGCGTGGTTATAGCGCCCCGCTCGCTTACATGCGTGGATATAGCGCCCGCTCGCTTACATGCGTGGATATAGCGCCAGCTCGCTTAAATGCGTGGTTATAGCGTCCGCTCGCTTACATGCGTGTTATAGCGCCAGCTCGCTTAAGTGCGTGTTTATAGCGCCAGCTCGCTTAAGTGCGTGGTTATAGCGCCAGCTCGCTTAATTGCGTGGTTATAGTGCCAGCTCGCTTAGTATCCGAGCTCCTTGTCGGAGGCCTTGAATTTGAAGTAATAGCAGAATGGAGCTCCTTACTTCTCGATTAATGATAAGGTCCCTGATTTGGATCTCGGTAATTCGAATGTCAGTCTGGAGCTATCTTCTAGGCCCTGGGACTTCGCGTGTCAAGCGGAGCTTGCTCCGAGATCCATGGACCTTCGCGTGCCAATGCAGAGCTGGGCATTAAGGTCCCGCGGATTTGATTGCTCAGGTGTATGATTTTGGGCCCTGCTGGAAGTTGGAATCTCCTTTGCTTGGAGCTCCTAATATGACAAGGATATGATCCTTAAATGGAGCTGCCTCCTATTTGGAAGATGCGGGGGTTGTCTGCCTTTAGCCGGCACAGATCCCCCGGACTTCTTCTCGGCTACCTCCAGACCTTCGTCGAGGCCATGGTCAATAACTTCCTGAGATGTCCCTTTAGGGTGGGCTCTTCGATTCATCCTTCAAATAATAGCAGTCGTTAGTATGCTGCATGTATTATATGGTATCGATGATATAAATGAGAATAAGGTTTAGAGGGCCCTAGAATTCCCGCTAAGAGCCTTATCAACGCGGGATGTCTCCCGTGGATCTTTAGGCGTCATCCCAAAATTAGCTTCTAGGTCCCAAATGTGGGAACTAGGCTTCTCAGACCAGCGCGGAGCTGGATTTGTAGGTCCCGAATATGGAGATTCGGGTCTGCGCGCCAGCGAGGAGCTGGGCTTTTTTTATCTCCCTCGGATCTTCGTACGCCAGCGCGGAGCTGTCTCTAAAGTCCCACGGACCTTCGCATGCCAGCGCGGAGCTTGGCTTGCATCTCCCACGGATATTCGGATGTCAGCGTGGAGCTGGGCTTTGAGGTCCCACAGATCTCCGTACGCCAGCACGGAGCTGGCCTTTAAGTCCTTTAAGCGACATAGATCCCGGGACTCCTTATCGATCAACTTCGAATCTAGTTTGCTGTCGCGGCTAACATCCTTTCCAGGTGTTCCATCTAGATAAGCCTTTCGATCACATCCTTCAAATAACAACACTTGTTAGTGGGTGCACCTATTTATTATGATAGAAATATTATATAATAAAGAATGGGATGTAAAGGGCCCTGGAATTCTGGCCAAGGGCCTTATCAACGCGGGATGTCTCTCGTGGATTTTCATGTTTATCTCAAGCAGGCCTTTGGGCGTTGGCGTGGAACTGAGCTTGTATCCCCTGCGGATCTCCGGACATCGGCGCGGAGCTGGCTTCAAAGTCCCATGGACCTTTGTGTACTAACGGAGTTGGGCTTGTCTCTCCTGCGGATCGTCGAACGCTAGAATATACATGTCTTCTGGGTCCCACGGACCTTCGTGTGTCAGTGCGGCACTTGGCTCTTAACCCGATATAGGAGCTCGGGTCTTCATGGAGCTGGCTTTTTAAGCCTTTTTCCGGCGTTGAGCTGGGCTTTAGGTCGCAAAGACGGAGCTCCGGGTCTTCTTACCAGCGCGGAGCTGGACTTTGAGGTCCTTCTAATTTTGTACACCATTGCGGGGCTGGGCCTCTAACTCCTTCAAATGACAACAGTTGTTAGTACGGTAGTCATATTATCAATATAAGTGAAAATGAAATTTAGAGGGTCTTGGAGCTCCGGTCAAGGTTCCCTTTCATCAAGGGTATCTCCCAGCTAATGTCAGGATCTCAATGAGATCCTTGATGGAGATCCCCGGTGTTCCCTGTGGTGAGGCCATGGCATTGGCTTCCCTCGTCCATGTTTTTTTTTTACGTCCTCTCCTCATTGCATGACGACTTGCTGCTCATCTTGAACTTAACGGTATATGGATTCGGGGAGCTTAACTCCCCATGCCCACATGTTTCATCGGAGTTCCTGACAGAGCTTATTTGAGGTCCATAGGTCGTTTTCGCAGCTCTTTTTCCTTTTTTTCTGGAGTTCCCAGCTCCTTCACTTTTTTCGGGTGGCTCACTAGAGGGGCTCGTGGAGGTCCGCCAGGGTGTTATGAGATCCCTTTAAGATTTATCTGTACCATCTTGCTCGTCATCATAATTTCGAGCCTGTGTTTCAGGTCCTGGCCTTCCTCAACACATTTGGCAATTTTTGGAGGTCTTCCTCCGCGGTTTAGTTCTGACTTTGACTGTCTTTGGGTGTTCCGTCTCGTCCGAGCAGAAATAAGGAGAAGAAAAAGAAATAGAAAATGATAAGCACAGCTTCGCACAATATAGGCAAAATCACTCACGCCTTCAACTCTGAATTTTCCACAGACGGCGCCATTTGATATGGGGCTATCCCAATCAAAGAATTTTATGTGTGGGGAAGGGAAATTTATATAGCCGGAGAAGCGGTTATCGCAAAGTTTAAGACGTGCGTAAGGTGCTTTTCTGTAAGGAAACTGAAAGGGACGTATTTGGATCGTTAGGGCATGTTTGGGACCTGTTTGGGACGTGTTGGGACTTGCTTGGGGACGTGTTTGGACTTTGGGACGTGTTGGGACCTATCGGGACGTGTCGGGACGTATTTGGACGTGCTTGGGACATAAATGAAATAACACCAAAAATTACGTGGTTCGGATCTTTGCAGATCCTACGTCCACGGCGCTCTGAAACTGGTTTTTCACTATACTTAGAAGATTTACACGCTCATAGCTCACTCTAACTCATGAATACTAAAAGTGGAAGAAAATACTTAATACATCGAAGAGAGAGAATGTGGAGTGTTTTTTCGTGTGTTGAATGGGTTATCTCGCAAAAATAATGAAGTCCTCCTTATATAGGAGCTCCCAACGGCTAGCTTGGCTAGATCCCGGATTCCCGGAGATGGGACCGTCTGGGACAATGTGATTTACAGTCTGGGACGTCTGTCAGGAGCAGGGGCTGGCAGGGGCATCTGGCGGCTGGAGATAGGACTGGTCCCGTGCTGTCAGGAAAAGTAGGCGCTGGCGCAGTACTGTCAGAACAGCTTGTCAGACGCAGTCAGACGTCCTTTTCAGGCTTCAGTAGCTTCCTTATGACGCTTCGACGACCTGCTTAGCATATTAGGTCCCACAACACTTCCCTAATATGGTGTCAGGTCCCTAAAGCCTGCCGAAGGTCCCTAAAACCCTCATTTCCTGTTGCTATCTCCCTAAAGTCCGTTGAGGTCCCTAAAACCCGTCTGAGGTCCCTAAAAGTCTCCCTTCATAATCTAACTTTGTATTTTTTCAAGGAACTCTATTTTTTACTAAGTTCTCTTAATAGCTAATTATTTCCTTAATTTAGTTATTTTTAGCCTGCCTAATTATGTCCGTATCATAAGGATGTATCAACTATATATTGAAGGATATCATATAGTACATAAAATTGTTATAAAATTCTCGAAAAAGAAAAGATTAACGAAATGAAAGGTTTATTAAGTCTTGTATAAATTAGTGGACGTCCACGATTAACTGTCGCTGTTAAATGGCCCCATAAGAGCCAATGGGAAGCACACTAAAAGCCCAAATAAGCATTTATGGGAATTCCATGTGCAGCAAATGACAGCCCACCATGGCAAGTGAATCAGAATATATAAATAATAATATGTATACATATGATGTAATGTAAGCACTCATGTCACGTTCTATGATGTAATGTAAGTCGTGCATATGGATAGATAACTGATAAGCTTCATACTTGTTGCATCGTCTTTTGGAAATAAATGCAGAAAAATCGTAAAATCCCAATCACAAATAACTACTCAGGCAAATGGCAATACACATAAATAGTTCTATGGCCCAAATAGCCCAAATGACGTAACCCAAATGGCGCCTCCATTGAAGTACAGCTCTGTAGTCTGTATCGAAATATGTATGTATGTAATAAGCATAATATGAATAACAGTCAGTACAATACATTATACAACTAGTGTTGTTGGATTTAAATATCTAAGCAATCCGTTTGATGAACACAAAACTTATTAATTGTATTACTAACATATTTATTGAGTGTGCAGATGAGCTCGGTTCGAAAAACAGATATCAAATATGAGCTCAGGGCGAAAAACTGGATCGGTCAACTGCCGGTCAATACTGGTCAACGCGGTCAACTGTCGGTCAACCCGGTTTCGATTGGTCAGACTGGACTGGACTGGTCCGGTATCGGTCTGGACGGATCCGTTTCAGACTGACTGGTCGGTTTCGGTCTGAACTGGTCTGGTTTCAGAGTGACTGGTCGGTTTCGGTCTGGACTGGTTCGGTTTTCAGACTGACTGGTCGGTTTCGGTCTGGACTGGTTCGGTTTCAGACTGACTGGTCGGTTTCGGTCTGGACTGGTCCGGTTTCAGACTGACTGGTCGGTTTCGGTTTGGACTGGTCCGGTCAGTGACTGGTCCGGTCAATGACTGGATTGACTGGCCAACTGTTGACTGATGTACAGCTCTTTACTGCAGCAACAGAGGTACAGACAGATAAAGCTGACAGCATTGACCAAAGTCAACAAAGGCTATCAACGGCTATTTTATTGAGTCTACGGATATATTAAGGTGGGAAGACCTATAAAAACAACAGTGACGGGCAGAAACGCTAAGGATCCTAGAGCAAACCATATACACATTCAAATAGAATCCAAGAGAGAAGAACAAGGGAAAAGAGCAAAGAAGAAAATCAAGAGAGTTCTTCCAAGTGTGTGGGTTACAAAAGTGAGAGAGCTACAACGTTTAAACCCACGCACCTCACTCACATATTAGAGAGTTGAGCTTAAAGAGATTAGTTGAGTGAGAGTCTTAACACATAGACTATAAACAAGTGTATGTAGTCTTCGCATCGAGACGAGAAAGAATGGTGCCGTCTTAGCTAAGAGACGTAAAATATCAAAGTGGTTGTGAGGTTGCGGCCTACAACGTTTACGGTTGACCTTGCGGGGTGCCGTAAGTTTCCGACGGACTGTAAAAAGCTGTTGAAGTAGGTGGATTGTATTTTACGACTGCCTAGGGATTCACTAGATAAGGCTGAGGGCAGCCGGGTAGGTTGTACTGTGAGTGTATAACTGAAGTCTAGTGAACCTTCCTTGCGAGGAAGAAGGGGAGACGTAGGAGATTTAACTCCGAACTTCCAGAAACAAACTGGTGTTTGCTTTCACACACACACACTAACATTACGCACAGGTTACCGATCTCTTTCCTACAAGTCAAAACACACCACTCCAAATATCCACACCCAAGTGTTCGATAAAATGCCTCCATCGTCTCTATACACCAAAACCGGACCAAAGCACCCACGTACACAAACCACCATACATAGTTCACAATCAAGCCTAATATATTCCGCACTTGGCCTTGATTGAAGATTGGAAACCGGTTTCACTCTCTAACCGGACGTGAAACCCACCGATGAGCGAAAAATGGTGACCGGTGTTATTCACCCCCCCTCTAACACCCGGTCCACGATCCTAACAAGTGGTATCAGAGCGGGTTGTTTCCAATCAAGAACTGCTAATGGTGAATATGGTGAAGATTTCCCACGGAGCTGACATGATTCAAATTTGGGCAACGGAGAGGTGCATGGCGAAGAGGTAAATTCAAACAATAAACTGCTTTCTTTGGCTGGGAATCTGGAGACGAGGTCTGCATCATTGGAAAGATCTAGAAGTCTATTTTCTAGCAAATTTTACGACGCTCAAAAATTTTGAGTTTGGAGAGAGTTATGGTCGTTTGACTGGAGGCTGCCAGATCAGAATCTGAGGCGAAAGACGAAACCGGCAGCTTGCGGCAAGTTAGAAGAAGTCGCATAACTTTGCGCACGAATGCCCAAAATCCGGTCTGAAAGATGCTCTAGAAACTAGACTTGCAGACGATCGTAACATATAAGGCTCACTGCCTGGTTCTGTGTGGCAGCCCCGCTTTCCACCACTACATTCTACACTAGTCTATACGACTAATGTTCTACTAATGAAATAGATAGTACGGAATTTCGTATAAAATTTTCCTTTTATATAAAGGAATCGTAGCTGTTCCTACAAAATCATCGTTGGGTCTTATTTACATAGGAAAGTGCGCAAGCGTGTCAAAATAAAACTATTTACTGGGCCTCCACGAGGTCGCATCCATGCACACACTTCCATCTCAAAAGCCCACGGAAGCTTCAAAAGTTGGCCTCGCCGTGAAAATGATCACGTACCGTGATCGCGGGGTCCTACAACACATAAAACGTGGAATGAGCTTATAAAGCTCAGTAAGTGAAAATCATGCATGCAATGCACGTGACCTAAATAGCGAAGGCATCCGTGCCAATGCTATCTACACCTCACATTCTTCCTGACCTTTCTCACCTTCTTCTTGACCTTTCATAACATATTTGGGCCCCTTCGGCTTTCAATCTTACTATGCACCATATAGAGTTCAAACCCTTAAGGGTACAAGTGGTAGTACACACACTGGGAGGCTAAACCCGAGTACTCAATCTGTGCGTAACCCTATGGTGCCTTTCAATCCCATGTGATCCACACTGAGAGGCTACTAGTGCCTTTCAATCCCAATGTGATCCACACTGAGAGGCTACTAGTGCCTTTCAATCCCAATGCAGTCCCATTGAGAGGCTAACCCGGGCACACAAATTTCGTTTAACCCTAAGGCGCCTTTCCATCCCAATGCAGCCTGACACGCGGGCGCTTCCCACTGGTAGCTTACTACGAGGTCGCCAACACTCGAGGTTCCCTCAGTGCCGCTCATACCCTCGAGTCGCATCCTCCAGGTTGCATCTCCCGCTACGGGGTATTTACCTGCCTCTCGTGAATCAGGCAGTCGGCCTCGTGAATCGCCGTAATATATTTATATACCTGCCTCTCGTAAATCAGGCAGTCGGCCTCGTGAATCGCCGTAATATATTTATATACCTGCCTCTCGTGAATCAGGCAGTCGGCCTCGTGAATCGCCGTAATATATTTATATACCTGCCTCTCGTGAATCAGGCAGTCGGCCTCGTGAATCGCCGTAATATATTTAGGTAGCATAGAAGAGCCGTGACTCATCATTGAGTCGACACAAATGCCCATATCGGCAAATATACATATCGCTTTTAAGCGACCTTATACTCATGCACGCTATCTCCCTGACTCTCATACTAGTCGTGCGTGCATATGCTCATGCCATGAATATGCATGTCATGTCATCATATAACGTAATTAAACCACGTAAAAACTCATATAAAATCATAGAAGCACATAGACACGTCACATAAAATGATAAGAGCACATAACACATAATTTCATGCACATAAAATTATGTGTTGTAGTTGGGACTTCCACTTACCTGGCATCCTTAGCTATTAGCTTATCACTACTTCGCTAATCTTCAAACCCTAAATATAGGAACATATGAAATTAGGGTTTGTTAGTCTAATTTTTAATTTCGTTAAATTGGCTTAATTTAGAAAACCCTAATTTGACTTCTATAAATTTCAAAACCCTAAAATTTAGAACTTACTCTAAACTGAGAAATATTATTTCAGAGATAGATCTCGAATTTATGTTATTAGGGGATCTCGAGATGTATGTTGATAATATAATTAAAATGTCGACATGTGTCTTGATATAAATTTCGACATAATAAACACAAATCTCGGGCTATATGACTTGGGGATTATATATATCTATGCTTCGACATCTAATACCATACAAACATAAATCTCGACATTTCACTTTGTCATACTTCGATATTTTAACTAGCACCAAGGTCTCGACATTTATCCCACTACAGCTTAAGGATCTCGAGCACTTATACCAAGCAATATAAAAATCTCGATATCCTATACACATTTTGACATGATCTGCACTTAAGTCTAGACATATTAGAAGTGAGTCTCGACATTTAACTAAGCAATATATGAAATGTCGATATAATAAAGATCTCGAGTTGTATTGCGAGATTTCATCCGAGTTTTATTATACACGTCTTAATAACTAAAAGAACAAAAGCACTTAAAATGCCCGACAATGTTTCCATTAACAAAAGACTCAAAAGCATCATGTCTCCTAATATTATATTCGTTATCTAATAATCATGTGGTGTAACTGCCTATAATGTCTCCACTTCCAAAAGGAATAAAGCTTATATAGACGTCCGAACATGAAAGCCCCACAATTAATGTGATTTTAACATAATGATATATTATTTCAAAGTCCCGAAATTGTCCAAGTTCTAATAATTGAAGTTTTATCATAAACTCGAAAATCCTACTCCTCCCTGAACTCAACATATTACGAATTTTCTTATTTTCAGACCTAAATAAAATAGGTAGTATGTTAGTTCAAACAAAATTCCAGAAATTAGGGTTTTTAAATCACTAGTCATACCCGAAAATAAATTCGACCCTATTAACTTTCGAACTTAAATATGCATAAATCTAAGTAGACATGTTAGCACAACTTCAAATCCAGAAATTAGGGTTTTCGTCTTTCTATCTGAAAATCCCATATAGATTGCATTAAAGTATAATAATCATAGGTTACAATAAAAATTTATAAATTGGAAATGAGATTTCTACCTTCTTTATATCCGAACTTGTGATATGCTAGAGATTGTTAATCGGCCGAATGCTTATGCTACAAGTCTTGCTTTTGTTCTCCTTTTCCTCTTTTATTTTCGATGGATTTCTCACTTGTGAAGTCAATTCCTTATTTCTTATCTACTTTACACCTTCAATTAATTCCTTGGTTATATATTGCTAATCTCCTCCTTCCCTTATCTCGTTGGTTGCTTGTTGTACTAACTAAATGATGTCACATTTTACTTTAGTAATTCTTATCCTAACTTTACAAGATAACGATTATAATAATATTATTTATAGGTTTCCCTTTATGCTAAGTAATTGAATTGTTTAGTAATTCTAAGGTTTCGACATCTTCTAATCTCGAGATTCCTTCTTTCGACATTGTTAGTTTTGAAAGCCTTTAACTCGACATTCTCTTTACTTCAACATCTTATAATTTCGATATTTATGTTACTTATCTAGAAATCGACTTCCCTCGACATATATACATCTCGAGACTTAAAAGATTTCGAGATACATTGCTTCGACATTCTAATGTATGGAAATCTCTCCTATTTCATAACTCTTTTGTTCGGCGATTTATAGTATTCATAGATATAGGATTCGATCGATTTCTCATTCATGTTCATCAATCCATCGACTTCTACTTTCCTTTCAATTAATCGATTCTTAGTCCTCAATCGATCGAAACTATTTTACACCATTTTACTTTTGCCTAATTGCTATATACTATATAATCTAAATTTCTCTAAGTCTTAATATCATCATATAATTCACTAGTCACGTAACACACATATAAGACTAACACATATATCCCGTAGTACTTATTTACATAACACACAAGTTAAGTAAAGCACTAAAAATATTAATACTTTTGTTTCCCAATTAATCTGTGTGTTATAACTAAGTCTCATATAATCTTAACCTTTTTATTTAATTAATCCAATAAAATTTGAACTTAAATACTTTCACACTAATTATATTGTAATCCCTTAGATAGATTTTACGGGTATTACATCCTCCCCCCCTTAAAAGAATTTCGCCCCCGAAATTCCGTCAGCTGGAATAATTCAGGGTGACAATTGGTAGGGAGTTGATCTGACTTAGTTAGGTGATAGAAATTCACCTTAGGAAGTTATCAAGGAATCTCCAATAATTTCGAGGATCGAAAGGAATAGAATCCTGGTGAAGTAAATACGAAGATTGTTCCAGTTAGTGGAACCTGTACTACCTCGAAGAGCTAACGAGAATAATTATAAACTTAGGCAGAAATCGAAGATCCTAAGTACCCATCACGCTTCCGCTGCGCAACTCTGATATCGAACAAATACGTTTCTTAGGGTGAGCAAAGATTAGGGCATAGGAATATATCCCGTTATTATTGGTTTCAGGAATTCAGCCAAAGATTTCGGCTTCCTATTTTGAACGCCTATCTATTACGATCACGACTCAGGTCGACACTCGAACTGGTATCAACCAAGTCGGCTAAGAGAATTCCCGAGTCTTACCACATAAGTGGTGGATAGAAAGAAATGTGGCTCATGAGTCCACTAGAATGCATGTTGAAGTTTAATCAATTAGGAGGGTACCTTCCGTCCCGGATGGGTTGTTTTCAGTTTCTTCCGCCGTAAGCATATATACTCGAGCGGGTGCTGTCGGCGGCTTGGCCCGGTTCGTTCCCTGACTTCCAGATGCATTTTCCGGGCAGGCTACGGAGTAGTGGCCCGTCTTGCCACATTTGAAACAGGTAGCATTTTGTGAAAACAGACGCCCATGTGACGTCGTGCACATTTTGGGCATATGGGTGCATTTGGTTGGGGTCTCCCTTGATTCGGATTAGGTTGTTGAGGTGGTCCAGGGCGGTTCTGGAAATTGGGTTTCACATTCTTAGGAATGAACGGTTTCTTCAGGTTGTTTCTGTCCTCCTTAGGTCTTTGTTCAAACTTCTTTTTTATTTCTTGGGCTCGTACAATTCGGCTTTCAGCTTGTTCAGCCATCAAGGCTCGTTCCGTCATTTGGGCATAAGTAACCCCTTGGAATCCAGCCATGCCAACATCACGGTAGAGTTCTGGCTTCAAGCCTTCCATAAATCGCTCGATTTTTAGCGAGTCGGTACTTACCATGTGGGTTGCAAATCGGGAGAGTTGTTCGAATTTTCTAATATACTCTGCCACCGTCATTGTTCCCTGGCGGAGATTGATGAACTCGTTCATTCTTTGTGCACGAACGGGAGCAGTAAAATACTTATTTCGGAAGAGTTCTTTGAAATGCTCCCAGGTCATTGTTAATCGGATCTTCGAGAGTTAGGATCGTGTCCCACCAGTGGCCGCGCTTCCCTTAATAGGTACCCAGCGCACAAGGCCTTTTCGGTTTCAGGGTAAGACTATGTTGGAACATAGTTTCTAGGGTTCGGAGCCAATCCTCAGCTGAGGTTGGGTCAATAGCATCTTCAAAGGTTGGGGGGTTAAGTTTACGAAATCTTTCCCCGACCATTTCGATTCTGTCGGCCGGAGGGGATCCGTTATTTGATTGCCCACCAGCGTTTTGTTGCTGGATCAGTTGCTGGATTTGGGCAGATTGTTGGCGGACTAGTTCCGCGAGTTGGAGGATAGTCTCATCACGACTATCAGTAGAGGCTGCGGGTTCTTTACCTTTATCCGCACCCGCACTATTTCCATTTCTTGTTCTACACATCGTTCTTCTATCCTAATGTTCCTACGATCAATAAATCATGTAACACCAGAAATTCATAAAAACATAAAACTTACAGGCAAGGCCGCTTCCGTGCTTTTGAGTGTGTGTACATGGACAGTCTGCAGAACCTATATCCTAAGCTCTGATACCACCTGTGGCAGCCCCGCTTTCCACCACTACATTCTACACTAGTCTATGCGACTAATGTTCTACTAATGAAATAGATAGTACGGAATTTCGTATAAAATTTTCCTTTTATATAGGAATCGTAGCTGTTCCTACAAAATCATCGTTGGGTCCTATTTACATAGGAAAGTGCGCAAGCGTGTCAAAATAAAACTATTTACTGGGCCTCCACGAGGTCGCATCCATGCACACACTTCCATCTCAAAAGCCCACGGAAGCTTCAAAAGTTGGCCTCGCCGTGAAAATGATCACGTACCGTGATCGCGGGGTCCTACAACACATAAAACGTGGAATGAGCTTATAAAGCTCAGTAAGTGAAAATCATGCATGCAATGCACGTGACCTAAATAGCGAAGGCATCCGTGCCAATGCTATCTACACCTCACATTCTTCCTGACCTTTCTCACCTTCTTCTTGACCTTTCATAACATATTTGGGCCCCTTCGGCTTTCAATCTTACTATGCACCATATAGAGTTCAAACCCTTAAGGGTACAAGTGGTAGTACACACACTGGGAGGCTAAACCCGAGTACTCAATCTGTGCGTAACCCTATGGTGCCTTTCAATCCCAATGTGATCCACACTGAGAGGCTACTAGTGCCTTTCAATCCCAATGTGATCCACACTGAGAGGCTACTAGTGCCTTTCAATCCCAATGCAGTCCCATTGAGAGGCTAACCCGGGCACACAAATTTCGTTTAACCCTAAGGCGCCTTTCCATCCCAATGCAGCCTGACACGCGGGCGCTTTCCACTGGTAGCTTACTACGAGGTCGCCAACACTCGAGGTTCCCTCAGTGCCGCTCATACCCTCGAGTCGCATCCTCCAGGTTGCATCTCCCGCTACGGGGTATTTACCTGCCTCTCGTGAATCAGGCAGTCGGCCTCGTGAATCGCCGTAATATATTTATATACCTGCCTCTCGTAAATCAGGCAGTCGGCCTCGTGAATCGCCGTAATATATTTATATACCTGCCTCTCGTGAATCAGGCAGTCGGCCTCGTGAATCGCCGTAATATATTTATATACCTGCCTCTCGTGAATCAGGCAGTCGGCCTCGTGAATCGCCGTAATATATTTAGGTAGCATAGAAGAGCCGTGACTCATCATTGAGTCGACACAAATGCCCATATCGGCAAATATACATATCGCTTTTAAGCGACCTTATACTCATGCACGCTATCTCCCTGACTCTCATACTAGTCGTGCGTGCATATGCTCATGCCATGAATATGCATGTCATGTCATCATATAACGTAATTAAACCACGTAAAAACTCATATAAAATCATAGAAGCACATAGACACGTCACATAAAATGATAAGAGCACATAACACATAATTTCATGCACATAAAAATTATGTGTTGTAGTTGGGACTTCCACTTACCTGGCATCCTTAGCTATTAGCTTATCACTACTTCGCTAATCTTCAAACCCTAAATATAGGAACATATGAAATTAGGGTTTGTTAGTCTAATTTTTAATTTCGTTAAATTGGCTTAATTTAGAAAACCCTAATTTGACTTCTATAAATTTCAAAACCCTAAAATTTAGAACTTACTCTAAACTGAGAAATATTATTTCAGAGATAGATCTCGAATTTATGTTATTAGGGGATCTCGAGATGTATGTTGATAATATAATTAAAATGTCGACATGTGTCTTGATATAAATTTCGACATAATAAACACAAATCTCGGGCTATATGACTTGGGGATTATATATATCTATGCTTCGACATCTAATACCATACAAACATAAATCTCGACATTTCACTTTGTCATACTTCGATATTTTAACTAGCACCAAGGTCTCGACATTTATCCCACTACAGCTTAAGGATCTCGAGCACTTATACCAGCAATATAAAAATCTCGATATCCTATACACATTTTGACATGATCTGCACTTAAGTCTCGACATATTAGAAGTGAGTCTCGACATTTAACTAAGCAATATATGAAATGTCGATATAATAAAGATCTCGAGTTGTATTGCGAGATTTCATCCGAGTTTTATTATACACGTCTTAATAACTAAAAGAACAAAAGCACTTAAAATGCCCGACAATGTTTCCATTAACAAAAGACTCAAAAGCATCATGTCTCCTAATATTATATTCGTTATCTAATAATCATGTGGTGTAACTGCCTATAATGTCTCCACTTCCAAAAGGAATAAAGCTTATATAGACGTCCGAACATGAAAGCCCCACAATTATTGTGATTTTAACATAATGATATATTATTTCAAAGTCCCGAAATTGTCCAAGTTCTAATAATTGAAGTTTTATCATAAACTCGAAAATCCTACTCCTCCCTGAACTCAACATATTACGAATTTTCTTATTTTCAGACCTAAATAAAATAGGTAGTATGTTAGTTCAAACAAAATTCCAGAAATTAGGGTTTTAAATCACTAGTCATACCCGAAAATAAATTCGACCCTATTAACTTTCGAACTTAAATATGCATAAATCTAAGTAGACATGTTAGCACAACTTCAAATCCAGAAATTAGGGTTTTCGTCTTTCTATCTGAAAATCCCATATAGATTGCATTAAAGTATAATAATCATAGGTTACAATAAAAATTTATAAATTGGAAATGAGATTTCTACCTTCTTTATATCCGAACTTGTGATATGCTAGAGATTGTTAATCGGCCGAGTATGCTTACTTACAAGTCTTGCTTTTGTTCTCCTTTTCCTCTTTTATTTTCGATGGATTTCTCACTTGTGAAGTCAATTCCTTATTTCTTATCTACTTTACACCTTCAATTAATTCCTTGGTTATATATTGCTAATCTCCTCCTTCCCTTATCTCGTTGGTTGCTTGTTGTACTAACTAAATGATGTCACATTTTACTTTAGTAATTCTTATCCTAACTTTACAAGATAACGATTATAATAATATTATTTATAGGTTTCCCTTTATGCTAAGTAATTGAATTGTTTAGTAATTCTAAGGTTTCGACATCTTCTAATCTCGAGATTCCTTCTTTCGACATTGTTAGTTTTGAAAGCCTTTAACTCGACATTCTCTTTACTTCAACATCTTATAATTTCGATATTTATGTTACTTATCTAGAAATCAACTTCCCTCGACATATATACATCTCGAGACTTAAAAGATTTCGAGATACATTGCTTCGACATTCTAATGTATGGAAATCTCTCCTATTTCATAACTCTTTTGTTCGGCGATTTATAGTATTCATAGATATAGGATTCGATCGATTTCTCATTCATGTTCATCAATCCATCGACTTCTACTTTCCTTTCAATTAATCGATTCTTAGTCCTCAATCGATCGAAACTATTTTACACCATTTTACTTTTGCCTAATTGCTATATACTATATAATCTAAATTTCTCTAAGTCTTAATATCATCATATAATTCACTAGTCACGTAACACACATATAAGACTAACACATATATCCCGTAGTACTTATTTACATAACACACAAGTTAAGTAAAGCACTAAAAATATTAATACTTTTGTTTCCCAATTAATCTGTGTGTTATAACTAAGTCTCATATAATCTTAACCTTTTTATTTAATTAATCCAATAAAATTTGAACTTAAATACTTTCACACTAATTATATTGTAATCCCTTAGATAGATTTTACGGGTATTACATTCTCCCCCCCTTAAAAGAATTTCGTCCCCGAAATTCCGTCAGCTGGAATAATTCAGGGTGACAATTGGTAGGGAGTTGATCTGACTTAGTTAGGTGATAGAAATTCACCTTAGGAAGTTATCAAGTTATCAAGGAATCTCAAATTCACCTCTCAGTCGGGTCTTCTCATCGGCATTGATTTGAAGCGAGACTAACTGGATATCGGACTAACTACTCTCTTAAGACCATCAATGATTACACACTCAGACCAAAGGGCGATGCACCAGACTGTAAATCAAGAAGTGCGTACCGATAAGGCAGATAGATCTAGAAAGCAAGGATGCAACAAGGAAAACTGGTACTGAAGTTTGTTGGCAGATTGCGGAGCATTGGAAGAACCGAAATAACTTTCTGCTGGGATGTCGAAACTCCGGTCTGCAAAATCTGCTACAAACTAGACTCATAGATGATCACAATGATATAGGATTTGTTATTCGGTCACCACCTGGAGATAAGCAGTTTCGGCCAAACTGTCTCAGCTCTACGAAAACCGGAATAACTCTGTTTCTGGCATACAGCGGCAGTTTGGGAAAACGGGCGTAACTTTGCGTACAGATATCCAAATTCCGATCTACAAATTGTGAAGCAAACTAGACTCGTAGAGCTTCGCAACGGTGTAGGATTTGAGGTCCGGTCATGCTTGGATGAAAGCAGTTTATTCGGTGAATGACAATCAGATGCTCACTGCAGCACCTTCGCAAGAAATGGAATTTCTTTGTGCTCCGACATCCAAATTCCGATCTATCAAACTCTATGGAAAATAGACTCGGAGACGAACGTAACGGTATAAGTCTTGCTGCCTAAGTCGGCCCAGATGAAAGCAGGCTATTCGACGAAGTTCAGATTCATTTGCTGCCCCGAGCCTGATGTTCGAAATAAAAGCTGTCTCAATGTCCGTCACCGTGCAAAGATCTTACAAGACAAACTGGAAAAAAGATACGAAGATCAGGATTCCGCGACATTTGAAGATCAAACGGAATTCTTAGGCATTCTCATGTTTTGACTATCAGTTTTCAATCATCGAAGATAGAATATTCGCTGTTCAGAGAGTACAACTGATTAAGTCTTGAGAATCAAGGGAGAAGACGTTGAGCCAAGTTCGCATCCGCTGGAGCCAGCCAGTACCCAAATCAGCCCTCAACATAAGTTTCCAACTTGATTGGGATAGCTAGCACAGACCGGTCAAAGGCATACTCTACTCATCAGACATCGGTTAAGGGCCGAATAAGTGCTGAAATCATTCGACGGATTGTTGCAACTTCAAGAAAAACAGGAAATGCTCCACATTTCGCCCTTCTTGGAGCGGAAGATTTATCGGTAATAAGGCTGCCTCTACAGCCGAGATTGCACTCAGTCGCTGAAGATCCTGAAACGTTGAGGAAAACTTAGATGGGCCTAATCGATGACAAGTTGCGCCGTACAAGAGTAGTAAAATTTCTCAGCCATCGATCAACGACCCTCAACTGACTTCGAGATTAAGCAGTCAAGCAACCAGAACTCAAGAAGTGTGTGCTAGATTGAGGAAGAAATAGAGAAATCAAGACCCGCTTCGGAAAAGCTGTTGCTGAAATTTTTGGGCAGATTGAGCAACGACCGGAAAAGTGGAATAACTTTACGATCAGATGTCCAAATGCTGATCCGCAAACTCCAGAGGAAACTAGACTCATAGGCGGTCACAACGGTATATTTCTCGCTGTCTAGTTCTACCAGAAGGAAATCAGTTTATTCGGTGAAGTTCAGCCTGTCGTCGCGAGTCGTCAAATGGAGCAGCTTCACGAGAAATGGAATAACTTTGCGTTGAGATGTCCAAATTCTGATCCGAAAATTCTGGAGGAAACTAGACTTGAAGTCGGTCGCAATGATATATTCCTCGCAATCTAGTTCTGCTTGAGGAAAATCAGTTTATTCGCCGAAATGCAACTAGTCAACCGCATCTCGCAGCTGCAGCTACTTCACAGAAAGTAGAATATCTTCGCACCCGGGTGTCGGAATACCGCTCCGTCAATTTTCCTACACAGTAGACTCATAGACGATCGCATCTGTGTGAACTTATCTGCCCGGTAATGGCTGAGAAAAAGCAGTTTATTCTTCAAAGTCGAGCCTGCTGCGATGCCTCGGTTTGCAATTCTCAACTCATGCTTGCTCTTATCTTCTCCCATCTCACTCGTATGTGCTCTCACTCTTTACCTAACATATGTGCTCTAATTGTTGGATTAAAAAAAAAAAAATCTTCTGAAGTCTATATATGTTTAGGGGGAGCATTATCTATTTTTAATAGGGGGAGAAATATATTGGCACTTGCATTCTTCTTGTGAAATCATTTGTATCTAAGTGTATCCCTACTTGATATGTTATTAACTGACTTACTTTCTGTTGGGCTATTACTGAGATAAAAAGGGGGAGAAAAATTCTTTTGATTATCACAAAAAGGGGGAGAAATATGTTAGTAAATGTTCTTATATGTTAAAGTTTTGTGTTAATCAAAAGGGGGAGATTGTTGGATTTAAATATCTAAGCAATCCGGTTTGATGAACACAAAACTTAGTAATTGTATTACTAACATATTTATTGAGTGTGCAGATGAGCTCGGTTCGAAAAACAGATATCAAATATGAGCTCAGGGCGAAAAACTGGATCGGTCAACTGCCGGTCAATACTGGTCAACGCGGTCAACTGTCGGTCAACCCGGTTTCGATTGGTCAGACTGGACTGGACTGGTACGGTATCGGTCTGGACTGATCCGTTTCAGAGTGACTGGTCGGTTTCGGTCTGGACTGGTTCGGTTTCAGACTGACTGGTCGGTTTCGGTCTGGACTGGTTCGGTTCAGACTGACTGGTCGGTTTCGGTCTGGACTGGTCCGGTTTCAGACTGACTGGTCGGTTTCGGTTTTGACTGGTTCGGTCAGTGACTGGTCCGGTCAATGACTGGATTGACTGGTCAACTATTGACTGATGTACAACTCTTTACTGCAGCAACAGAGGTACAGACAGATAAAGCTGACAGCATTGACCAAAGTCAACAAAGGCTCCCAACGGCTATTTTATTGAGTCTAACGGATATATTAAGGTGGGAAGACCTATAAAAACAACAGTGACGGGCAGAAACAAGCTAAGGATCCTAGAGCAAACCATATACACATTCAAATAGAGATCCAAGAGAGAAGAACAAGGGAAAAGAGCAAAGAAGAAAATCAAGAGAGTTCTTCCAAGTGTGTGGGTTACAAAAGTGAGAGAGCTACAACGTTTAAACCCACGCACCTCACTCACATATTAGAGAGTTGAGCTTAAAGAGATTAGTTGAGTGAGAGTCTTAACACATAGACTATAAACAAGTGTATGTAGTCTTCGCATCGAGACGAGAAAGAATGGTGCCGTCTTAACTAAGAGACGTAAAATATCAAAGTGGTTGTGAGGTTGCGGCCTACAACGTTTACGGTTGACCTTGCGGGGTGCCGTAAGTTTCCGACGGACTGTAAAAGCTGTTGAAGTAGGTGGATTGTATTTTACGACTGCCTAGGGATTCACTAGATAAGGCTGAGGGCAGCCGGGTAGGTTGTACTGTGAGTGTATAACTGAAGTCTAGTGAACCTTCCTTGCGAGGAAGAAGGGGAGACGTAGGAGATTTAACTCCGAACTTCCAGAAACAAACTGGTGTTTGCTTTCACACACACACACACTAACATTACGCACAGGTTACCGATCTCTTTCCTACAAGTCAAAACACACACTCCAAATATCCACACCCAAGGTGTTCGATAAAATGCCTCCACCGTCTCTATACACCAAAACCGGACCAAAGCACCCACGTACACAAACCACCATACATAGTTCACAATCAAGCCTAATATATTTCGCACTTGGCCTTGATTGAAGATTGGAAACCGATTTCACTCTCTAACCGGACGTGAAACCCACCGATGAGCGAAAAATGGTGACGGGTGTTATTCACCCCCTCTAACACCCGGTCCACGATCCTAACATGTGTATAACGTCAAATCATGTAATAAGGACAAAGCAGAGTAAGAAACAAAGAGCAAGAAACGAACCCACACGTTGCAGATCGAATAAGTACAAAGAAATCATTTAAGCATAAGAATAAAGACGTATGAAATCGCTATTGTCATCTTCTTCAACCTCTTAAGAAGGTCGATGATCACCACACTTTCTTTTTCTTGATTATCGATTGAAGAAGTTATTTCTTTTTTAAAAAAAAAGTAGAAAATCACGCTATATACAGTAACTTAATACGTGTCTTTTGTTAGATAGAGCCTTCTCTTTTTTCCATCCACTACTACCTGGTCCCATCCCTATCCTTAAAACACACGACGAGGAGGCCAAAATTGCAATTTTCATAAATTAATTCGTCAATCCCTAAAAACCAAATGGCGAAATTGGGCTCGAGTCATGATACTAAAATGAATACTACTGACTGACAGAACCAAAAATAAGATTCTGGAAAGTTTTTGGGCTTAACTGAAATATTCATGCATTTGGTTTTCTTAGTCTTCCTCGAATCACGTTCCTCATAATAAAGATAACGTCCGCCTATTAATAACTTCGAGAGTTGGTCTGATCCCCTTGTAATATTTCTCGGATTTGCTAAATAATATGTCAAAAGGGAGCTGCTTGTCAAAGATCAATATGATATAGGACATATATATATCTTTTTTTATAGCAGCAATATAGAAAGTAAAGGTCTCTTGGTAAGAAGAAGAAGAAGAAAAATCAGCAAAAGATGGATCACGCAGCTGATGCACACCGCACAGATTTGATGACGATAACGCGTTACGTTTTGAATGAGCAGTCGAAGCATCCTGAATCTCGTGGAGACTTTACTATTTTGCTCAGCCATATCGTTCTTGGCTGCAAATTTGTTTGCTCTGCTGTTAACAAGGTGGCCGATTTAGATTCTTTTTCTTGAATGAAAATGTTTATGGGTTTTTTTTATTGAGAGAAAAAATTGTATCTTGTGTGGTTTTATGCATTAGCAGAAAACAGGGGATGCATTTGGGAGCTGTAATCTGTGATTTGTATTTATCTTTCTGAATAAGGACAGGGGATTGAAGTTTGTCATTACTGTTGTAAATTTCCTATTTGGCCACTTAGCATAGCTAAGTGGCTGGTTCTGATTCGTCCACGTATACAGCTACGCGGCTCATTCTGTTCGCCCACGTTACAGCTACGCGGCTCATTCTGGTTCGCCCACGTATACAGCTACGCGGCTGATTCTGGTTCGTCCGAGCTCTGATTCGTCCACATGTCATGATACACGGCTACATCTGATTCGTCCGAGCTTAAAACCTTCAGCTATAAATAGGCTAGCTCTAAGTCATTGTAAATCATCGAAAACAATAACTTCTTCTTATATTCAGTATATACAAGTGTTGTAAGGAAAAATATTTAGAGAGTTGGTGAGTCTCCTATTGTAAGAGAGATAGAGCTGGTGTTCTCCTTACGGTAGAGAGTTGTAACTCCTAAATTACCCACAGTAAAATTTCCTTACCTTGCCCGTGGTTTTTCACCCCGACTTTGGGGTTTTCCACGTAAATTCCTGGTGTCTCTTTTTAATTATATTGTCCTTTTTTACAACAAGTGGTATCAGAGCCAGGTTGGGTGTTTATAATATCTACTTACCGTATGCTCTGTGGTTGCCAATAATATTGGATCCTCCACATCAGAAAGTTTGTTAGATTATTACCATTCATCCATTAAATGGTTACTCTGTTTGGCCAACTCAAAGACTTGGACTGCAACATAGAGTCAGCGATCGTGCTGAACTCCTACTCGCAAGTCTGCCAGATTCTTATGCTCATCTCGTCATCAGTCTAACCAACAACCAAACTGCAGAGCAACTTGTCTATGATGACGTTGCTGCTGCTATTCTGGAAGAAGAAAACCGGCGCAATAACACGGAGAAAAAGGTGATTACACCCCATCAAGCAGAGGCGCTGACTGTGACGAAGGCAAGATCTGGAGAACGTGGTCCAAGTGAGAGTCGAAAGCGGATCAGATATGAAGAACGTGGTCCTAGTGGGAGTCAAAAATCGGTCCCACAAAATAAGAAGGCTATCAAATGTTATCACTGTGGCAAGAATGGTCACATGAAGAAAGATTGTTGGGGTCTAAACAAAAACCTCAATGCTCAAGGAAACGTGGCCAACGCTCGAGACAACGAATTTGTTCTAGTATGTGAAGCTGCATCCACCATCGGAGAAAAAGGAAGATTTGATGATATATGGCTTCTCGACTCCGCAGCTACTTTCCACATGACCTCAAGAAGGGAATGGCTTCATCAGTACAAACCAACCTCTGAAGGGTTCGTGTACAGCTGTAATGATCAACCTCTGAAGATTGTCGGGATCGGTAGCATCAAATTAAAGATGTATGATGGCACCATCCGTACCATTCAAGCTGTGCGACACGTTGAGAGTCTGAAGAAAAATCTATTGTCTGTGGGGCAGCTAGATGATCTTGGTCTTACAATTAAACTGGAGAACAAGGTCATGGAAATCTTTCAAGGAGCGCAAATAATAATGAAGGGAGAAAAGATCGCTGCAAACTTATACATGCTGAAGGGGGAAACTCTACAGGAAGGGCAAGCTTCTGTGGCCACTACAAATTCATTCGAGAAGTCTTCGATGACTTGGCACAAGAAGCTTGGTCATATGTCTGAGCAAGGCATGAAAATTCTTGTTGAGAAGAATCTACTTCCTGGTCTCACAATCGTGTCACTACCATTTTGTGAGAATTGCATTGTAAGTAAGCAGCATCGCCCGAAGTTCAGCCCGTCAAAATTCAGAAGTAAAGAAATTCTGGAACTGCTGCACTCTGACGTTTGGCAAGCACCGGTCACATCTCTGGGGGAGCAAACTACTTCGTGTCATTCATCGACGACTATTCCAGAAGATGTTGGGTGTATCCAATCAAGAAGAAGGACGATGTGTTTCCTGCCTTCAAAACATACAAAGCGCGGGTCGAACTTGAATCCAGTAAGAAGATCAAATGCCTGCGGTCCGACAATGGAGGAGAATATATTGGCAGGGAATTCAATGAATTTTGCAAAGGTGCGGGTATTAAAAGACAGTTCACAACGACATATACTCCACAACAAAACGGGGTAGCAGAACGGCTGAATAGGACCTTGTTGGAAAGAACGAGGGCTATGCTGAGAACTGCAAGCCTAGACAAGGAATTTTGGGCGGAAGCGGTCTGCACTGCCTGCTATGTGGTGAATCGGTCCCCATCTACTGCTTTAGAGATGAGGACACCGATGGAAATGTGGACTGGCAAACCTGCTGATTATTCAAACCTCCATATATTTGGAAGCCCTGCATATGTGATGTACCACAATCAAGAAACGACGAAGTTGGATCCAAAGTCCAGAAGATGTCTATTTCTGGGGTACGCAGAAGGAGTAAAGGGTTATCGTTTGTGGATTTCACTGACCACAAAGTTGTTATCAGCAGAGATGTTAATTTTCTCGAAGATAGCGACCAGGAGCAAGTCAACCATGATGGCAATATGACAAAGACTACACCAACCCGGCGAAGAGAAAATTGGAGCAAGATGATTCTTCTGAAGCCGACCAGCGCACGAAGAGCTCAACCCAGTCGAAACTGAAATACCGGACCTCGGGCGATCAAAACGAATTCGTAAGACGCCTATTTGGTACTCAGATTATGATACTGAGAGCAACATTGCATACTGTTTTCTAACTGAGGATGGAGAGCCAACGACTTTCCAAGAAGCACTGAAGAGTTCAGATGCGAGTCAGTGGATTTCAGCAATGCAAGAAGAAATGGAAGCTCTCAGTAAAAATAAGACATGGGAATTGGTGCCATTACCGCAAGGAAGGAGACCTATTGGAAACAAATGGGTGTACAAGATCAAGCGGAATGGTGATGACCAGATAGAGCGATATCGTGCAAGACTGGTTGTAAAGGGATATGCTCAGAAAGAAGGAATCGACTTCAATGAGATATTCTCACCGGTGGTTCGACTTACAACAGTCAGGGTTGTCTTGTCAATGTGTGCCACATTTGACCTGCATCTTGAGCAACTTGACGTCAAAACGGCCTTTCTTCATGGCGACCTGAAAGAAAAAATATATATGCTTCAACCAGAAGGCTTTCAAGAAAAGGGAAAGAAGATCTGGTTTGCAAGCTAATCAAATCTCTTTACGGGCTCAAGCAAGCACCACGATGCTGGTACAAGAGATTTGATTCATTCATAATGAGTCTCGGCTACACCAGGCTTTATTCGGATCCTTGCGCGTATTTCAAGAGATTTCACTCTGAAGATTATATCATGCTGCTGTTGTACGTTGACGATATGCTGGTAGCAGGACCCAACAAAGATCGTATCAATGATCTGAAGATTCAACTCGCTGGTGAATTCGAAATGAAGGACTTGGGACAGGCAAACAAAATTCTTGGCGTACAAATCTCTCGAGACAGAAGCAATAGGAAGATTTGGCTTTCTCAAAAGAACTACTTGAAGAAAGTCTTGCGAAGGTTCAACATGCAAGAAAGCAAGCCATATCCATCCAATGAAGATGAGAAAATGGAGATGTCTCCAGTGCCGTACGCATCCGCGATTGGAAGTTTGATGTTTGCCATGGTGTGTACAAGACCGGACATTGCCCACGCAGTGGGAGTGGTGAGCCGATACATGTCCAACCCCGGTCGGGAGCACTGGAGTGCTGTCAAGAGGATTCTCAGATACATAAAAGGAACCTCTGATTATGCGTTATGTTATGGAGGTACGGATTTTATTGTCCACGGTTATGTTGATGTTGATTATGCAGGTGAACTTGATAAAAGCAGATCACAACCGGATATGTGTTTAATCTTGCTGGCGGTGCGGTAAGCTGGGTCTCAAAACTGCAGTCGATTGTTGTGACATCAACGACAGAAGCAGAATATGTAGCAGCTACGCAAGCCAGTAAAGAGGCAATATGGTTGAAGAGATTGCTGGAAGAACTCGGCCACAAACAAGAGAATATTGTTCTCTATTGTGATAGCCAGAGTGCATTGCATCTTGCAAGGAATCCAGCATTTCATTCAAGAACCAAACACATCCGGGTCCAATACCACTTCGTTCGTGAACAAGTGGAAGAGGGAACAGTGGATATGCAAAAAGTTCACACTGCGGATAATCTGGCCGACTTCATGACCAAATCAATCAACGCGGACAAATTCATGTGGTGCCGTTCCTCCTGTGGTTTGACCGAACATATGTGAAGATTGATCGAGTCTCGATCAAATCTTCAAGTGGGAGAAATGTTGTAAATTTCCTATTTGGCCACTTAGCATAGCTAAGTGGCTGGTTCTGATTCGTCCACGTATACAGCTACGCGGCTCATTCTGGTTCGCCCACGTATACAGCTACGCGGCTCATTCTGGTTCGCCCACGTATACAGCTACGTGGCTGATTCTGGTTCGTCCGAGCTCTGATTCGTCCACATGTCATGATACACGGCTACGTCTGATTCGTCCGAGCTTAAAACCTTCAGCTATAAATAGGCTAGCTCTAAGTCATTGTAAATCATCGAAAACAATAACTTCTTCTTATATTCAGTATATACAAGTATTGTGAGGAAAAATATTTAGAGAGTTGGTGAGTCTCCTATTGTAAGAGAGATAGAGCTAGTGTTCTCCTTACGGTAGAGAGTTGTAACTCCTAAATTACCCACAGTAAAAATTCCTTACATTGCCCGTGGTTTTTCACCCCGACTTTGGGGTTTTCCACGTAAATTCCTGGTGTCCCCTTTATTTTTACTGTCCTTTTTACAACAATTACAAAAGAAATGGGTATTCTTTACCATATCGTATGACTTGAGCAGACATTCTCTGTGTTTTGCAGGCTGGTTTAGCCAAGCTCATAGGACTCGCTGGAGAAACCAATGTTCAAGTAAATACTCTATGATTTATCTATCTACTGCAGCAAAGCGATTTTTTTATTATATTTCTCTTATTTTGTTGCTGTGTTTTTATTAAAAGGGTGAGGAGCAGAAAAAGCTAGACGTTCTCTCCAACGAAGTCTTCATCAAGGCACTTGTTAGCAGTGGCCGAACAGTTAAGTTTGAAAAAGAGTTCATTTTTTTTTACGTTGGAAAGAATGAAAGAAAGAAAGAAAGAAGGAAAGAAAGAAATGGAACTGTATGATACACAACTCAATCGCTCGTTTGCAGTGCATACTTGTGTCTGAAGAGGATGAAGAGGCAACGTTTGTGGAGCCTAATTTACGTGGAAAGTATGTTATTTTATCGAAATGTTCCGTGCTTATTCGTCAGAGAAGGGATACCATCGTTCTTACATCATTTGCAGGTACTGTGTAGTGTTCGACCCATTGGATGGATCTTCTAACATCGACTGTGGTGTTTCGATTGGGACGGTAAATACTGCTTGATGGCCTGAACTGAAATACTTCAGAGTGTATATATATACAGAGTAGAGAATATATTATCTATTTCTGTAGATTTTTGGGATCTACGCAATCAAAGATGGGCACGAACCCTCGCTCGAAGACGTGCTCCAGCCAGGAAGAACATGCTAGCAGCTGGCTATTGCATGTATGGAAGCTCTTGCACGGTAAAAAAGAGAGAAAGAAAAAGAAAATCACATCACATCTAAAATGTCTTAAAATCTGTGAATGTAACAATAATTTCGAATCATCTTCTTCAGCTGGTTCTGAGCAGTGGGGCTGGAGTTAATGGGTTCACGCTCGATCCATCTCTTGGAGAATTCATATTGACTCATCCAGATATTAAGGTGCATAGCATGAATCTTTTTCGTATTTTTCGATTGAGCATCACGGAAAACATTTCTTTCTTCTACAGATCCCAAAGAAGGGAAAAATCTACTCAGTCAATGAAGGAAACGCCAAGAACTGGGATAATCCTACAGCAAAGTATGCGTTGCTCTATTGATGCATTCATCCATTTCTGTCTTATAATCATCATCAGCTATGAATACATACAAAATTGCAGGTACGTGGAGAAATGCAAGTTCCCGAAAGATGGTTCGCCGGCGAAATCGCTGAGATACATCGGAAGGTAATCAAGAACTTCATTTTCCATCGATGTATAATTTTCTCAAACGGATGCAGACAACATTGTTTCTTTCAATCAAATCTTAGTAACTCACTTGCAGCATGGTAGCTGATGTCCACCGTACGTTGCTGTACGGAGGCATCTTTCTGTACCCAGCTGATAAGAAAAGTCCCAATGGAAAGCTAAGGTAATAAGCTATGTACTTGGCTTACTGACTTAAAAGGTTCGTATTGTACGATGAATTCCGATTTTAAAGATTGGTTCCATTGTAATAAAAACAGGGTTCTGTATGAAGTCTTCCCCATGTCTTTCTTGATGGAACAAGCTGGCGGACAAGCTTTTACTGGGAAGGAAAGGGCGCTCGATTTGGTCCCAAAGAAAATACACGAGCGATCGCCGATTTTCCTTGGAAGCTACGACGACGTAGAGGAGATCAAAGCACTCTATGCCGCTGAAGAGCAGCAGAAATAAGTACATTACACGATGAAGTTTCGTACATGTTCTGTTTATTTCTTGTTGATTCCTTTTCCTTCCTCTACATGTAATAAGAACATGTTTGCTTTCATATGCCGATGATATCTGCTTAATTGTAAGCAGCCACGTGTCTGTGCAGCTTAGTTGTTTTTAAACGTTGATTATTGCAAAGTTGCTGATGTTGCAAGCGCTTTTCGACAAAGCGCCGCTGCTTTCTTGTTCTTTAGATTACATACATTACATAGTTCCCAACTTCCCCAACTACTATTATCTCTCTCTGAGTCTCTCTCGGTTCCCACGAAAAGAAAACCCAGGAATCATCATCTCAGACGTTCGACTTCATTATCGGCTCCTTTTTTTCGCGGCGAATGAGCGAAACGATGATGGATACGAACTTCGCCGGAGCTCCGAGGCCCAGTCTAGTGGGCTCGTCCCACCACCGCAGGGCTTTGTCGGACACCTTTTCGACATGGACGACATGCTCTTAGACGACATGGTCGCGGACGTTGACGGCCCGCTGGCCCCGCCGTCTTTTCCCCCCAAGAACGGGCCTGACCGTGCGGTTCAGCCTTCGAAGTCGCAGTCCGTTAAAGCCCACGTTAGGAGCCTGTCGGTCGACGCCGGCTTTTTCGACGGGCTCGTCTTTGACGCGCCGGTTCAGGCCAATAGGCCGGCGACACACGCGCGGAGCTCTTCCGTGGATATGAACAGCAGTGCGACGTCGTACGAGGCGGAGAGTGGGCATGATAGCAGCAGCAGCAGCTTGAAGAAGGCCATGGCGAGCGATAGAATCGCCGAGCTGTCTTTGATTGATCCCAAGAGGGCCAAAAGGTTGGAACTTTAACTCTTTTTTTCGTTTGCCGACATCTCTGATTTGTTCATACTCTGTTTTAGGGTTTCGTTATTTGGGGCTCACTTTTAGTATGTCCCTGATTTTGAAAAAAAAAAATCCTACTTTTGTGGCCTTTAGCTGAGGTTAGATGTGTTTGTTCGTTTGATTTATAAGAAAGGTTTCTTTTTTTTTTTTAATCTGTCCTCATTATTTTATAATCTGTAGGATTCTTGCAAATAGACAATCTGCGGCGAGATCAAAGGAGAGAAAGGTAAGGTACACAACGGAGCTTGAGAAGAAAGTTCAAACGCTTCAGACAGAGGCAACTAATCTCTCTGCTCAGATCACTTTATTGCAGGTTCGAAACATTTCTTAGTATCTTTCTTGTTTGGCACTTCCTTGAATCAAAGCTGTTGGCTTGTGATGTCCCAACACTCGAAACATGAAATATTATGTTGTCAAGCTGTCGATTTCTTGTAAGGAAGCAAAATCGACGAAACTGTAAATCTCTTCCTTTCTCAAGATTAAAAGCCTATTGCTATAACAATGCAGAACGACACTAGTGGCTTGACATGTGAGAACAGAGAGCTCCAATTGAAGTTACAGGCTATGGAACAACAAGCCCACCTTAGAGATGGTTAGCTTCTTTCTCTTTTCCTGTAATAAAAAGAAAAATATCTGATGTGTTTTTTAATGGCTATGTTTAGCATTGAACGATGCGTTGAGGGAAGAACTGCGGTGGCTGAAAATTGCAGCTGGTCAAACAACTAGCATTGATCGAAGCAACTGATTTCTCGATGAGTTTAAGGTTCTGCAAGAAAAAAATTGTGACGTAATATCTGTATGCTTGGCTCTTGTACATATGTAGGATGTATACTCAAATGCCTTTCGAGGTTTGTAATAAATTAATAATGTTGAAGTGAAGGCAATGAAATCAGAATCGGCCTTTGTGATACACTGTGTTCATAACAGAGAAGGCTTCCTACAACATTTTCTGGAATCCCATGAATTAGTTACCATGTTTAATGTTCTTCAGCTTGCTTGGTTCCAACTTCAACTATCATTAGAATCTAAGACGGTGAAACTTTTGGTGTAATGGTAAAAAAATGTTGAATAACTGCCATAGTTTTTACAAGTCGAAATGTCTACATAATTTATTAGTTCATTACTTCAAAAAATCCCAAAGAAAGACATCTATTTATCTGCATTTGTCAAACAAAGCCCACCACCACCATCACCACGAGTCCACCCACACTCAACCCTCATAATCTCCGCCGACGAACTCCACACCTTCGCCGCCCCACATGGAATCCTCGCCGTTAACCTCCTCCCTCACGACACACTCCTACAGATCTTCCGCCGCCTGTCGCTCCCACAAATCGGCGCCGTCCGATGCGTCTGCAGATCTCTGTACACTCTCCTCTCTTCACCTAACAACTTCCACGGCCCTTTGTTATCCCTCCCTCTGCTGTCCCTGAGATCCTCCTCCTCGTCCCACAGCCGCCACGCCCACGCGCCGCCTCATCCGGCCCTCCACGCCTTCGACCCATGCTCGGACCGATGGCTCAGATTCAACCTCGATTTTCTTCCGTACACCTCCTTGCACCCCATAACTTCATCGCGGGGACTGATCTACCTCTGGGCCAGTAGTAACGCCGTGGGCAAAAGTGAAGGCTTTATCCCCCAGCCGCCGAATAATACCCAAAAGGCCCTTGTCGTGTGCAATCCTCTTACAAGGAAGTACAAAACCCTACCTCAGCTCGGCTCGGCTTGGTCCAAGCACGGCTCGGTCCTCACAGGTTCTTCCGTGAGCGTGGTTCTTGTCCTCACCGAGCTGGCGATTCTTCACTACAACCCAGAGAACTACGGAGGTAATTGCGCTTCAATTGGCCATAAAAATGCGATCTTTGCCGCCAATAACGCCGTCAATTGGCTGAAATTTACCTCGAACTTACCATCAAAACCTCGTAGCCCAGTTTTGATCTCTGATTTCATCCTAGCACTGTGTGACGTGGGATCTCCTTGGAGATCCCAGTCCCAATGGGCCATGTTCAAGGCTTCAATTTTCGCCAGGGATGGGAATACTAACAGTGCAGGGATGAAGTGGGAACGCATCGAAAAGAAAGACTGGGGAGACATTTGGATGTCTTGAAACGTCCTAGGCTTGTAAGAGCTGGGGACGATAGAAAGTTATTCATGGTCGGCGGGCTGAAGAGTTTGCTTCATAGCTCGTGCACCACGATCTTGATATTGAGGCTGGATTTGGACCCTTGGAATGGGAAGAGGCGAGTCGAATGCCAGAGTCGATGTACCGTTGCTTCTCGAAGAGCAGCAAGATTAAGGCGTTCGGCGGTGGTAATAGGGTTTGTTTCTCAGGTAAGTGGGTCGGGAGATTGGCTCTTTGGGAGGAGTTTGACGGTGGATGGAATGGGTGGAGATGGGTCGACGGCGTGCCAGGTGGCAGCGATGGGTTGTGTCGAGGGTTCGTGTTCGACGCTAGGTTGGACGCTGTTCCTTAGTTTTTTTTTTTTTTGTCTTTTTAAGGAATGTTTGATTTCTTTGATTGCTACCATGTCTGTATTGAATGTGTGATTTTGATTGCTGTTTGTGTGTCTGCAAATGATATGAAATGAAAAAAGACTTGCCTTTGTTCCATGAAAATGATGTGAAGTGAATGATAACCGTAATGTGATTTAGACCATCTCCAATCGATAAACGCATTCCCAAACTCAAACACATTCTCAAACTCAAAATGCAGTAATTCTTCTCCAACCGATTAACTCATTCTCAAACTCAATCGACTACTTTGTGATATTCACTTCCATATCAATTTTTATAAAATTTCAATATTATCCACATATTTTACAACTTTACAAATTAGACTACAAAATATTATTTTAGATTTAAAACAATTAATAAGGTCAATAATGAAAATATATTTATGCATATAAAAAACGAACAGTGAAGAGACAAGAGTAACTTTACATTAATTAGACAAAAGAGTAACTTTGTTTCTCTCCCATTGATAGCTTTTGCTATGCCGATGCTTTTTTCAGCAAACTGACAATTTCAATGGGACATAAATGCTTTTACTCTCTTTCTTTCTCTGATACTTTATTATAATATTCTTAATCTGTACCAATTCACTTCACAATTCTGTAGTAGGCTGTTGACAGAGATTCATCGAAACTGTGAAGTAGGCTTTTCTATACTTTCAGCTTTTTATGACAGAAAGGAAAAGTTCCGGGCTTCAAAGCAAATTAAAACATTCTATCGCATAATAACCGATAGAAACGCAAAGATGCGTTTTTTGAGCTGAGAGAAATTGAAATCCCATTTTGAGATGCGTTTCTGGTATCGGTTGGAGTAAATTTCTGAATTTTTTTTGGTTTTCCAGTTCGGTTGGAGATGCTCTTAGGTGTAAACGAAGTGTTTGCTACAGTCTATTGGTTGTGATATCAGAGATTTGAATTTTACGATTCTTTTGGGCCAAAATCCATTTCATATATTCGGTTCAATAAGAAGAATGACCCGATTATCTTATTCGCAATTTCTTTCTTTTCTTTACGAATTTCTTGTTAGAATCTTACGAATATTCGTAACTTGTAGTATGTGAAATTAGGGTGGGGTGGGAATAACACTATTATTCAGATGTGTCTACTCATGTAATGACAAAATAAAATAAAAAGGGATCCACGATTCGATCGTTGATCCAGACTTCAGCCCTCCCTCATGGACGCTACGAACACACACGGAACATGAAGGAAATCTATAAAAGAAAGTGAATCCATCACAACAATCTGCTCTATTGGAATTTGCTTTAACTTCTGGACTAAATTTATATATCAAATTCCTAACGCAATTTCCATTAAAGAGAACCTGATATTCAAAAGAAACGAAAAAGAAGAATAGACCATTTTCTGTTTTCATTAAGGTCGAGCCTATATGTCAAAATTGCTAACTGCGGTCAAACATTCAGGTCGAGCCTATATGTAAACTAATTTTATTGATGAGCCTAATTCTGTTTTCGTCCCCACAAATTTAATTCTCACGGATTCCGTGGCGTTAATTATTGTTATGTCTATTGTTGACCATTTTCTCCGTGAGTGTTGTTCTCCTTGGGTGGTGTGTGCTCCAATGTGAGTCTTATTCTCCCTATTGACCATGTATTTATGAGACCTTGCTATTATCCCTAAGCTATTGTTTTCGAAAAAAAAAAATTTGCTGGTATGTCTCTACGATATATACACCATATATACATATTAGAAATAAAATCAACTATGGTATGTATTATATGTGGGTATATGATTTTTTGAGTAGTGATCACAGCTATTTATACATATCTATAATTATTGGTGGGACGTGGAAAGCACTAACACAATTAGATATGCCCTGATATTACCTCTCCTCTCACTATCCAAGTTCACTTTCAATCAGGAATCAATTGTCTTTTATCGTTTGGTGCAGCTTTTCTTCACAAGCAGTTCTTTTTAGCTTTGCTAGAACATTACAGAAACTTTATTGCAATAATTATCAAAGGAAGCAAAAGTAACTTCACGCGTAGAATAACATAACGAGTCGAGATACATGGAAGAGACTGAACATTACAATAAAAAGCCATGGACATGTCCGAAGAGTATTTTATTATTAGTATTAGTTTGTTTTCTTCTTTGACCAGTCCACCGTTCAAACATATGCACATCACTTACGTTTTCTTTATTCGACGCCTCAAGTGACTATCCCTGCATGGCAAATAAATATCACACATAGACGAACATTAATTAACGTAAAATTTACCGAAAAGGGTCACTATGATTAGCTTAAGTTCATAAAGTTTAATACTGTACAAAATTACGTCCATGTGGAACTACCCATGCATGCTTATCTCGAGTAATAATAAAGCATATCAATCATTTAAAGCAGCGGAAGGCTATGTAATCGAGTATTACAGATAATCTTGTTAATTTTACAGCTGTGTAAAGTATGAGTTAGCGTTTTACCGTGGTAGATGAGTTTCTCCGGCTAGTGATGATATGGAGGTGGTGGTGGCGAATTGTACAAGTAGTGTCCTTAGGTGGTGGAGGCGGCGACGGCGAAGGGTAGATGGGGTGGTGAACTGGCGGCGGTGGCGAATGGTAGATAGGGTGGTGAGCTGGCGGCGGCGGCGACTTATAGCTAGGGTGGTGAGCTGGCGGCGGTGGTGAATGGTAGATGGGGTGGTGAACTGGCGGCGGTGGCGAATGGTAGATGGGGTGGTGAACTGGCGGCGGTGGCGAATGGTAGATAGGGTGGTGAACTGGCGGCGGCGGTGAATGGTATATAGGGTGGTGCACAGGCGGAGGCGGTGAATGGTGAACTGGCGGCGGTGGTGAATGGTAGATGGGGTGGTGCACTGGAGGCGGCGGTGAGTGGTGAGCTGGCGCCGGTGATGAATGGTGAACTGGCGGCGGTGGTGAATGGTAGATGGGGTGGTGCACAGGCGGCGGTGGTGAATGGTGAACTGACGGTGGTGGTGAATGGTAGACGGGGTGGTGCACTGGCGGCGGCGGCGATTTGTAGCTAGGGTGGTGAACTGGCGGCGGTGGTGAATGGTAGATGGGGTGATGAGCTGGCGGCGGTGGTGAATGGTAGATGGGGTGATGAGCTGGCGGCGGCGGTGAACTGTGAACTGGCGGCGCCGGTGAACAGTAAATTGGCGGCGGCGGTGGTGAATGGTAGATGGGGTGGTGCACAGGCGGCGGTGGTGAATGGTGAACTGGCGGCGGTGGTGAATGGTAGACGGGGTGGTGCACGGGGCGGCGCGCGAATGGTATATGGGGTGGTGCACAGGCGGCGGCGGTGAATGGTGAACTGGCGGCGGTGGTGAATGGTAGATGGGGTGGTGCACTGGCGGCGGCGGTGAGTGGTGAACTGGCGCCGGTGATGAATGGTGAACTGGCGGCGGTGGTGAATGGTAGATTGGGTGGTGCACAGGCGGCGGTGGTGAATGGTAGATGGGGTGGTGAACGGGCGGCGGTGGTGAATGGTGAACTGGCGGGGGTGGTGAATGGTAGATGGGGTGGTGCACTGGAGCGGCGGCGTACCGAGGCGGGGGTGTGGCGGCGGCGGCGTACCGAGGGGGTGGTGCGGCGGAGGGGGCGTACCGAGGGGGTGGTGCGGCGGAGGGGGCGTACCGAGGGGTGGTGCGGCGGCGGGTGTACCGAGACGGGGGTGGTGCGGCGGCGGGGGCGTACCGAGGCGGGGGTGCGGCGGCGGGGCCGTACCGAGGCGGGTGCGGCGGCGGCGGCGTACCGAGGGGGTGGTGCGGCGGCGGTGGGGAGTTATAGGGGTAGTTTGCGCTAGCTATTGAAGGGAAGCAAAGAGCAACTGCTAAGAGTGTTACAAAAAGAGAGTAGCCATCTTAGTAGTTTCAGTACCCATATTTGCTTTAAGAACGAAGTTATTATATAGTTCAGTCCTTATTTATAGCACGAGTTTAACCATCGTGGTTATTGCGACACTTACATTAATCGCGGTTAAAATCTTCATTTAACCACTCATCGAGAGAGTTGTAGATTCTGACAAGTATACTGGACATGTAATAAGTATAGGGTAATTGCTGATGCTGACTGGTTTGAAATTTACGTGTGGATCCACTATCGTGTTGTCGCGTAGCATTTGCTCATTTTATTAGTCCCAATTGATTGATGAATCAGAACTATGTCGTCCTTCTATAATTGTATTGTCTGGCAATAGATAGATCTTGATCCATTGTTCTTATTCTATTTTCACTATTTTTAGTCTTTATTATTTAAAAAAATCTTGCAAAGGACCGATATGACTCGCCGTATGCAGATTCGATCTTGCTTGATAATAACTAGCTACCACATATAAGGAAAAAGAAAAGGATGGCTTTGTTACATATTCCCTAGTCCATATATACTCTCTTATAATAAATATGTATGCTTGTTACAAAGCTTGAAACATGGGGGTGTGTGCTCATGAGACAAAGATGTCGCGTGTTCCCATCTCAATTTTGACTTGGCCAACGATTAACACTATATATAAACAGTGGCAGCAAATATTATATACTAAGCTGCCGACGGCAATTTCTTAAGTATTAACTTAGGGAGATCCGTATATCTCTCCTGATTTTCCGCATGTATTGAAAAATTGACCCAAAAAAAGAGAAAAAATCTTCCAATTTTCTACCTATGAGATGAAACCTTTTGCCAATGTATATTTGATTACAAATTGGTCCCCGTTTAGGGTGGGATCCCATCTTTCATTTCACCTACTCCTAAATCATTCGTCAAATATTTAATTCAACCTACTCTCCTTATTTTCTTCTCTATGACTATCCCATCACTTGGTCAAGCCATTGGGTGCTCTCTTATCATATCAAGCGTGAAATAAAAAAAATATGGGGAATATGGGTTTGCTTAACACAGGGCATCTTGCTTACTACCTACAGCATGGACAATTGTTGTTTGGGCCTTATTTGTTTTCCAATGGGCTCTGCATATCTGGGCTTCGATACTTTAAATTACATGTTGGTACTCATACTTTAAAGAGCTTCGGAAATGCCCCCAATTCTGGAAATGCATCGTCGAAACCGCAATGTTTCTGATTGATACTAATAACACCATTCATTCTGTAAACACATCAATTCACTTCTCTCTCCTCTCTCTCTCTCTCAGCACAAAATGCACAATGCATAAAAGAACAATCTTGAATCCAGATTATCCATCTCTCTAGCCAAATATGTGAGGGGGCCATCGAGAAATCAAGAATGCGCTCATCATCATCTTTCGTCAAGCTATTCTACCTCTTCACCGCCATCTTCATCGCGCCGTCACTGTCGAAACCTTCGCTGCCGTCGAACAGCATCAGTCTCTTCGGCTCGGCCCTACTGAACAACTCCTCCATCTACCTCACGAAGCACGCCGGCGACAACTGCACGCTCCTTCAGTCGACTCACGGAAGAGCTTTCTACACAAATCCCATCAGTTTCTCGACCCTTCGACGAACGCAACGGCTTCTTTCTCGAGCATGTTCTCCTTCACCATCGCCAGCTCTGCTCCTCCTTGCCCTTTCGGAGATGGCCTCGCATTTCTCATCACTTCTAACATCGATTCTTTCAGCCTCGCCGAGGGTTACATGGGCCTCCCAGAATCTGCTAACACGCTGGACGATTATTCCGATCAGGTTCAAGATTCTTACATCGCCATCGAATTCGACACGAATTTGAACCCTACCCTCGAAGACGTCAGCGCCAATCACATTGGCATCGACGTGAATAAAGTGAGTTCCCTGGCTTCTGTTGATACGGTTTCCAAAGGAGGCGTCGATCTTAAGGACGGCAGAGAAAAGACAGCTTGGATCGAATACAACGACGGCGAAAAGATGATTAGGGTTTGACAGGATACTCGAGGGAGTTCAAGCCTTCAAATCCAATTCTGCCCTTCGATTCGATCTATCGAAGCTGTTCAAGGAGTTTATGCACGTGGGCTTCACCGCTTCGAATGGGCAGGGCTCGTCGACACACGTCATCCATTCTTGGAAGTTCAAGACTTCTTCAAGGAGCTTCTGCATTCGAAAGTCCCCGTGAATAACGTCCAGGGAAGAAACTGCGATGGTGGGGCGTGTTCGAACAAGGAATCTGACATTGAGTTTGGAACCTTTGATTACCATCCTTCAAACAGTCAAGGATTCTTGTCTTAGCTTCCGTCTTCGCAGGCTCTGCTCTCCTCGTCATACTGACTGCATTCCTCATCTGTACATACTTACGTCGAAACAATCGAAGAAGGTTGAGATCAGCGCAGAGCGAAAGGCAGATTCGAAGGTTCCACGGCGGAAGAATGGCGCCCAAAATGCTATCTTTAACAGAGATCAGAGCGGCCACCAATGGTTCGACATGGACAAGATCATAGGCGAAGGTGCGTCAGCCGTGTATACAAAGGTGCAATCCCACAATGTGGAACGGTAGCCATCAAAAGATTCAACCACGAAGAAGACAACTTACTGGACTCTTCTTCTACCTCACGAATCCCCTCACCAACGAATTCGCAACAATGGTGGGATGCTTAAGGCACAAGAACTTAGTACAGCTCCAAGGCTGGTGCTGCGAGGGCAACGAACTTGTCCTAGTGTACGAGTTCATGGAAAACGGCAGCCTCGAGAAAGTCCTACACAGCCATCGTAATAACACCATGAACAGAACCCTAACGTGGGAGAAGAGGCTGAACATACTCAAAGGCGTGGCTTCTGCGCTGATCTACCTCCACGAAGAGTGCGAAAGCCAAGTCATACACAGGGATGTGAAGGCATGCAATATACTGCTCGACGGCGAATTCAATGCAAAGCTTGGAGACTTTGGCTTGGCTGAGGTTCATAGGCACAGCCTTATTACAAGGGACGCCACCGTCCCGGCGGGGACGATGGGCTATCTGGCGCCGGAATATGCCTTCACAGGCGTCCCTACGGTGAAGACAGACGTGTACAGCTTTGGCATCGTAGTGCTCGAAGTTACGACGGGAAGAAGGCCAGTGGACGACGATGTTTGTCATAAGTGATTACGTCTGGGATCTTTGGGAGAAGAAGAGGAGGGTGGTTGATGGGGCGGATCCTAGGCTGATGGGTCGGTTCGAGCGGGTCGAGATGGAGCGGGCGATCATCGTGGGTCTCTGGTGCGCCATCCCGACTGTGGGAAGAGGCCTAGCATGAGGGAAGCGCTGAGGATGCTTAGTGGGGAGGCGGGCGTTTCGGTTTTGCCTTCGAAGAAGCCTACGCTGAGGATTCAGTCGGTTTTGCCCGAGGGTTGTGAGGAGATCATGAGCCTTGCTGAGATAATACGACTCCTTGGTCAACTCCGAGGACACATTTTAGCAGAGGATAGTGTATTCGAGTTCTTGGACTTGTTTGTAATAACTGGTTTTTAGCTGTGTACACAAGTATATGAATGAATGGGAGGATTGATTGATTGCCTTGTTCGTAAGAAAGAGTGTGAAAACAGAGGAGAGGTAGCGATTCCAAGGTAGTGTCAAGGACAGAGCAATGTTACACAACTACTTATGAATATTGATCATCATCCTTATAGCTACTTTAGATTCAAACTTATCTAATTATTGCTGCTGATCTATCATATTACTAGTGATACAACAAAGCTAAGAGCACTCAGAACTCCAAGATATCTCAGCACCTGCAAAACAAAAGAACATCAGTTTTGTAACTTTCTAACTATGATCAAGAACAGAACATCGTATTATGTCTGTGCGGATACTCTCTCTTAATAATTACAAAGGAGTCGCAATGAATCAATGAAAGTCACATGCATGACAGATCAACTCAGTAATTTAATGCAATCTTCAACTGCATGTGAACACTCACAGCAGTTTGAAACGAAATTAACTACCTTATTTCTTGAAGGTTGAGAAGCAGAGGTAGGCAACGGTCGAAATGTAGCAGAGTCAACTTCGCCTGTAGGCAAAGTTACGGCGGGGTTGCTGTTAATGAACGGTATCCCTTCTCCGTCGCCGTTCACAGGACTTGGGCTATCGAAGCGTCAAAATAAGAGTCAGGCGAAGGGCCTGGCGCATCGCTATCTCGGGGCTGAAACGGCCATGGAAATGCTGGAGATGAGGCCACTATTCCACCGAGGCCTGGCAAATGTCGAGGCTTTCCTGGTTTTTCGGGAGCTTCTGCATTATATAGTGGTGATGGTGATGGTGATGAAGATGGAGATGATGATGATGATGATGATGTCATGACTTGGATGGCTAGCTTTCGGCCTTTTAAGCATTCTTGGCTTGAACCCTTGTTGAGGAGAGAGAAGTAGAAGATTCCAGGGCGTGATACATGCCACTGTGGACACAGAATTTGCAGGAAAAAAAAGGTAGTCTTTAAGTGTTATTTTCATGTCAAAGATTCAACATGTATCAAACGGAGGAAATGAAAGACGACCCCTTTATAGGACCCAGAAAAGAAAAGCTTACAGCGGCGAATGCATTAAGTTTTATCTGAACTTACCGTGTAAGACGTGGAATTGTTCTTGGTCAAGATTGTAGCTTGAGGCAAAGTTGCAGTCTTTGAAGGCTCTCTGGTTCTGGAAAATGTAGAGCTTGTAGCCATCCTTCTGCTGGAAAACTGTTCAAATACCAAATTAAATGCCAGCCCAGAAAGAAAATGTTTCATGAAAGTTGAAGTTTCTGAAAGAAAGAAAAAAAGTACTGATAGTATCTCCAATTCGAGGCTGAGGATTTTTCCATTCTGAATCTCCATCAAGAACTATTACAGAAGCAGAACAAGTGAGCTGAAGCAGCAGAAACTGACTAGAACAAGTAGGAAGTGAAATCCATCATTGTTTGTAATGGAACTCCGTTTTCTTCTATCACTTTCTCAAAATTGAGAAAGAAACGCAGCGTTTAAGGGATTCTTGAATGAACTGAACAGAAAGGAAAGTGAAGTGTGAGATTTTGGGCATGTAATCAAGTTGGTTGGCTTTTCGACGTGAGGAGTTTAAATGCTAGACAGATCAGAGGCAAGCAGTGCTTTGGGACATTGGACACTGTGTATTATGACCATTACTTTTATCATCTTTTTAATTTCTAGGACAGTGTATTAAAAGTAGGAATGTTTGTGTATCGTGGAAAGAAAAGAGGACTTGGAAAGCAAGAATAGTGGTAAAGTAATACGAGGGAACATATAATTATGAATCGATGGGTTCGATTAGTGATGATGGGCGTTAT
>JAPQWV010002197.1:0-57500 GCA_027422505.1 Craterostigma plantagineum
AAGAGTAGAGTCGATGTAAGGTCAGGAAGGATAGCATACAAGTGAAGCCCACTAGAGAGAAGGCAGTCTTTTCCGGGAAGGAAACGTAAGGTAGTGAAGTCACCCGATTGAAGAGGAATAAGAGAAAGGATGAGCTAGCAGGGAGATTCCCTTTCAAAATGGCTGGATGGAGAACTCTTTAGGATCTATTGACCCTAGATAGACGGAGTCACCCTTCTTACTTCAGCAAAGCAAGCGAAGAAAGTGAGCTTTTGTGTGAGACTTGCCTAAAATGTGTTCTCTTCTTTTGAAAGAGGATTTACCGCCCAAGAGGGCGCTTTCTTGCACACTAAGAATCAGTGGAGTTTGGGAAGTCAGTAAAGACTGATGAATTCCCTATAAAGATATCCACATAGTAAATAGAATCGTACATCCAAGAAGGAAGACTCTATTTGACTGGACGTGTACCGAACGAAGATCGTGTTTACTTACGCTCACAAAATCCATATAGGTGGAAAGCTGGAAGCTTCAATAGTTCCCTTCTTAGAGTACTATGATGGGATCCGTCCCTACTAAAGGGGCTTAGGCGTCAGACATGATTCTTTCCCTTCACTTAGGAAATATCCTAATCTTTCTCTCCGGAATAGAAACTCTTCCTTTCCGAGCCCATCCATTCATTTCGTTGTCTTATGCGCTAGCGCGCTCCGAAACAAGCTAGCCATAGCGAGACTCAATTCAAATACATAATACCTTATACCTTATGACTTTACTCCCTAATGAGCTGTGTGACTGCTTCTTTGATGCTAAGCTAAGACCGCGGCTTACTAATGGTAAATAAATTCCCACTTCTGCTTGACAAAACGTATAGTTGTGATGACAAGGAATAAAACCCATGTAGTCACATCCGCCGAACTAACATATCTCCTTTCTTCTGAACCAGCATATCCTTCCTATCCAACTAATAAAGAAGCGGACACTGATTGAACTAACCTCAGATTTCAATATATATGAATATACTATATTTCATTTATTTTTTCATTTATTGATGAGTTACTGCTTACCCTTAAACCCATATGTGACATCAAACAAGCATAACTGAATGAAGGGATTTGGAAACAGCCTTGATATCTCCACCCGAGCGAGAGAGGAGAGGGGCTTACTCTGATTGAATTTCAAAGATTACAGCTCCTACTCGTACTCATTCTCAAGCACTTGCTGCGGAAACTAATAGTTGACCAACCGCGGATACGCAAACAAGAACCACGGCATGAGATGTATTTTCCTTATTCTAAAGCAAACCGAAGCTTCTGCCCCAAGGCAGCAGTGCATTCCCTTCCTTCTTCTACTATTGATCTTGTCGGTAAGTATATCTGTCGTGGGGCATGATATTCCAGAATTTCTCAAGTACTTGCTGCACTTCCTGAGAAAGAAGTCGTCTTGGTATTGGATCCGCTCTTCTGTGAACATGAATTAGATTCTATTCGTCTTCTTTATTGTTAAGAGAACCCCCCACCCGAACCATTTTTAAGACCCCCAAGCCCTCTCGAATTAGTTCCACTATAGAAACTTTCAACGTAGACCCGGGGACAAATCTTTCACTCACTGAGAAGTGAAAACCTGTGACTAGATCGTCCTGAAGACGGATGCGACGGGAAGAAGTGGCATTTGGAAGTGTTGCTGACTTAACATTTAGGTTTCGGCATAAGAAAGCTTGCACTGTCTTTTCGCACTTAGGCGCACAGCGTGCCATTGGTAATGATTCTACTACGGTGCCACAAATTCGCAAGCTGATCCTAAATAATCGTTGTTGTTCATTGGATTCCGGAGGAACTACTTCGTTAGGATTGGGGAATTGCTGCGATTCTTCCTGAATAGCCTGGATTCTCCCGTCGAGAGTCATTTTGAAAGTCTTTCCTAAACTCTTCCGACTGAATATGATAAAGCCTATAAAACAACGAGCTACTATCATTTCTTCATTATAGATTGAGATCTTCTTCGAACTTGATGCACAAATAGATAGAATAGCAACAAATAGCATCTTTCTAGCCTTCATATTCGTGGAACTTAATCTCATTTAGAAAACCTTATCTCTATCTTTCAGCAACTGAACTGGAAGTGGTTTAGGAAAGGACTTTCGAATCGGATGTGCTCGCCCAGCGAGAAAGGCCCTGACCCTGCCAACCAAGAAAAAGAAAGAAGAAAACGAAAGGTTATTACATACAGATTCATTAGAGTCTGGAGAAGATAACTTCGTATTTTGGTAACTCTGACGGAGTTATGTTTAACCTTGAATGCTATTAATAGATTCTACAGCAATAGTCCCTCGGACTCGGAAAGTAATAACGAAAATGGCTAACCCAATAGCAGATTCCGCAGCTGCCACCGTTGAAACCAATGAAGCAAATGATTGACCCATCATATCATCCGAAGAAACGGGAAATACCAAAAAGTTCGAATTCACAGCTAATAACATTGATTCAATTGGCATTGACATAATAGGAATATTTCGTCTATTAAGGAGGATTCCCCGAATACCTGAAATAAAGATGATCATAGAAAATGTAAAATATTTAATAGGATCCGTGTCGGGAACGTAGAATGTAAGAAAAATTCAAATGTTATAACATAGCCCGAAGGCGCTATATGAACTAAAAAAAAGCACCTAAAAAGCGGGAAGTGCTTTCTGTTGGTTCCTCGTCTCCGAAGACGGAACGGATAATTCTCCACAAGTAGCGCCCCACTTCGTACATAAAGCCCCGAAGGGCTTCGATCACAAGCGCCCGCCGCACAGGCGCTTGTTGTGGGGCTCTTCGGTCGCTTTAGGGGTATGTGATGAAATACGGAGGTCTTCTTCCTCGTTTCTCGAAGAGGCCCACACTTCGAAATTGGACGAGCCTTCTCCTTGAGGTTGGGCCTCCACGGATACTTGCTTGCCTATGCCAGCCTCTTTTTCATGCCCAGAGGCTTTTGCACTTTCCGCTCCAGAAGTTGTACCGGAGAGACCGTCTTCCATACAAAAAAGGGGAACAATCAAAATGGCAAGGAGCCCCCCTTCCCATCCCAAATATCTACTCAAAGAGAAAGAGAGAACTCTTTTCCACAAAGAGATTACCGCCTTTGAGAGCAAGGCCCAAAAAATGTCATTCGAATATAAAAATAAGAGCTACCGACTAACAGAAAAACGATCATGAATGAGTAAATAAAGCGGAGCATCCGGGGAGAGAATCGACCTATCATCATACTTTTCATGAAAAAGGAGTAATTCAAAGGATAAATAGTCTATGGCTTTTGCGCTTATGTTACTTACAACTCTTCTTCTCTTACGCAATTCCTGACTAGTCGTAGGTTAGCCTAAGAACCGGAATCAGAGGTAGTAGCAGCAGTAACACTGTACATCAACAGGTTCTATCCCGATCAGCTTTCGGTTAAGTAAATCTCTCACTATTCATTAGATTGATTTCGTTTGTAAACCGCCTATCCGGAGCTATGAGAACAGCCATTAGGTTAGGCTTTGTTGGTGACCGACTGTTGTATTGCCAGTTAATCAGTACTCTCTAGAACTCTTCTACCTCCGAAGGCAAGGCGCCTCTTGCCGAGTTAAGAACCTAACTTGACTTTAGAGCGATCTCTTGTGTGGACTTTCTCAATGTGACCCACGAATACCACACCACCCACTAGGAGTAGATCAAAGAGTTGTAAACGTCAGTTCCATATCGAAGGTAGATTAATGCTTAATAGCTTTTAAGCTTAAAGAGCTGTAACTCATGTACCAAAGTCAATTTGTTAGTTCCAGTTTAGTGTACCCGTCTAGCTTAGTCCCTATATGGTTCATACCACGAAATAGGAATGAATAAGGTGCTTTACTTGAGATAGAACATTCAAAGCTATGTAATAGGTAATCGACCTATTCGCCTAGTTGCAATTGTTCACAGGAACATAGTAGGTTAGGGTCCATGTCGTCTAAGACCTATTAGCGTATCGAATATAGCCAAGGGGAGGTCCCTGCCAGCCAGGTGAACCTCTAGCCATCGAGCAAAACTTTTCGAAGTAGGAGTAATAGCGCATACCTTCCGTAATCCACTGTTCAACAATCTCAAGTTCCCATACAGGGAGTGCTATTTCTTGCTTCATTTCTTGAAAGAAAGGCTAAAAAAGCGAGTAGGGTAAAAGAAAAGAGATTCGGATAGGAGAGCGATTAGTAGAAGGCGAATGAATAAGATCCCTTCGATTGAATTCCGAAGTCGCTTCATCGAAACTAAGGGAAAGAGAGTTTAAAGGCTAAGCAGGGCTGAGTTAGCAGTCTTTCTCCTTTTTTGACTCTTCTTATTTTTTTCTTTCTTGCTTCTATTCACTCTATTTCTGAACTTCAGTCCTATAAAGGAAAAGGAGTTCATGATTTCAATCCTTCTTGCTCTTTCCGTTCTTCTCGGGCTGTACTCTTGCTCTTCCTGGCTTGAAGCCAGTCCGGCTAGGAAGTGGATGAAGAATCAAACTCCTGTTGCTCTTACGGCTAGTGCCAGTAGCTCGTAGTCCCTTGCTAGTCAAGGGGCTTCAATCTTACTTTCAGATCTCTGAATCTTCCCAGATTGGAGCATATAAAGCGTGACCATAGGAACATCTGAAGAAACTCCACGTCCATGTGAACCCTGACCTCACAGCGCCCGAAGGACTCCTCCCTGCTCAAGTGGTAAAGATCCAACCCACCATCTCTGCCCTAGACCCATCTAAACACTCAGTTGTTACCGTCTCCTATAGTACACCTGTGAATGACACTAATGATGTTAATGGTTTCAAGAACCAGTCGAATACCATTAGCTCTAATGATAGGTCTGGTGGTGAAAGCAACATTGGAGAGAAAGCCCCTGGAAACTTTGAATGATCATCATGCCAATTTCAATGACCAGACAGAGGATGTGGAATTGGAGGATGAGGATGACGCAGTTCCCATTCCTCACTTCATGTAGGTGTAGGAGATGGCTAATCCGGGTAAGGCGATAGCAAGAGGCGACGGTCATGACACAATCATTACTCAAGTACCTCCCAAGAAGAGAGTGGTCAGCAAGGCAGCGGAACATGGGAACAAGGGTTTGATTATTCGCTCAGATGGCATGCTGACTTCGATTCCATCCAGGGACGATTGGGTAGATACCAAGGCGGTTAGTGATTCTCTTTTGAGAGAGATGCGGCATTGGGGAGTTGGATCCGCCCGGGCTCCGAAGGATGGTTTCCATTTTCTTTCTTCAGAGGTTTACCCAGAGGATGCTCATACCATTCCCACGTGCTCCGTTTTGAGGTTTCGGATTATGAGGGAGGAGCTCCCATGTTCTCCAGTGCAGTTTTAATCTCGAGGTAGCATCGGACCCGAGTGGGTATCCTGGATAGAGGCTATGGTTCGCCATCCTGCTCACAGGCAGAGACTGAGTGATGCTGGTATACTGGACGCCATCATGTTGAGTGGCGAGCTTAAGGTCACTCCCGATCCTGATCAGAGTGTGTGTGTGGCGGAACCTGTTTGCCCGTTGGAGTACTGAGACGCACACCTTCATCACTGCTTGGGGGAACGCAGACCTTAAACCCATCACAAGTAACTCTTTCTTTTCCTATTTCTATGACTTCCAAAGACTTAGCACTATCGCCCCTCATCTCTTAAGGAAAAGCCGCTGTCCCAATAGCTTCGTTCAGGAGCGAACAACCACTAAATTGCTTGTTAAATGGAGGAGCAAAAAGGGTAAAGTCGGCACCTTTAGTTGACCTCGTTAATTGAGAACCAGAGCCTGTTCAAGCAAATCCGATTCAAGGCGCAAAATAGAGTTTATTAATAACCAGCATCCTCACCAGTTCCAACTTCCTAGCTGGCCGGCGTCCCTGTTCTGGTATGTGATATCCCTTAATGAGGTGCTGTTATAGTTCTGCGGAGTGATGTTCCAACATCCCTTCCTGTCCCAGCTTCTTTTCTCGTATCGCTTAGTAAAGAGTAAGAGCTTCCGAGAAAGCCAAGGATCCGAAGTCTAATATTTCTCTACAAATAAACTTCTTTTCCTTGCTTTCACCTCTCTTTTTCATTCCATTCCCCTCTAACGGAACGGCTAGAATAGAAGGTCAAGTCCAGCTCTTTCGCCAATAAATGCTTCGAGTGTCCTTTCATTGCTATTTGCTTTCTCTGTTCGAAGCTCAGCTGGAACGACGGCAGGAATATTTATTTCCTAGTTGGATGATTTAGTCAGGGCAAAGGATGAAGAAGAGGTATATTAAGGTTCGGTATTTTACTCCGGGGACTACGTGATCTATTGTCTCTATTGGGTACTTTTTCTTTCGTCCCTGACACCCTTTCTTCTCCTCCCTCACCCTGACTTCCCCCTCTCTCTCTTTCTTGTTGACAGTGACATCAGAGTTGGTGACAGGGGAAAGCATGTAAAGGAAAAGTGAAATGGTAGCTACTTTTTCCCTTTCTGGTCGGTCTGGTGTGGTGTCATTGACTTCATTTCTCTTCACATCCCTCCATTTGAATCTCTACTCTGTTTTGGCTACAGACTGTTCGCGCTAAGACAGCGATGATGCCCGGGCTAGTGTAACTGATCTCGCTACTAAATCAATATCGTCAGTTATATGGTTGCTTCATCCAATAGAGGTTAAGGTTCAGAATGTCCTACCTTCCCTGATTCAGAGTGGATCACTCATCAATCTACTGTTATCCCCAAGACCTGCTGTTAGACTTCATCTTCTCTTCTTCTTTGTGAGACTTTCTGTTAACCTTTCTTCTATTCTGTTTTTCAAGGCGATACCGAATAGAATAACTCAAGGGCACTGGCTACTCCATCAACTCCATTTCGTTGCGTAAGTGAGAATGCCAGTCATCATAGTCTGAACTTGAAATCTTTCCTTGGCTTGAGAGGTTTCAGGTTAAGCAGGGGATCAAGACTCTAATGCTTTCATTCCTTCAGCTTTTCGAAAGCTTCTTGGCATTCTCTTGTCCACATGAATCTTTCCCGTTTTCTCAAGATTTTGAAAAAAGGGAGGCATCTCTCGGCTGACTTCGAAACAAACCGGTTTAGTGCGGCTACCCTACCCGTCAATATCTGTACTTCCTTGATCGACCTTGGGGGCTCATCTCCTGAATGGCAGTTATTTGTCCCCGGGTTTACTTCAATGCCTCGGCTGGTGGCTGTTCGTCGATTCGGTTGTTCCTTTCTTCTTTGATAATATACCCAGATTGTCCCCCCCTCCTTGGTCGAGTATCCCAGTTTCTTGAATGGATACGCCTACATAAAAGACTTTACCATCGATGGAATGGAAGTCGGTATCAGACCCCTCTGTAGTTCATTGCACTTTTCTTCCTGACAGTCTCCGGCGTACTCGGTTGAGTATGAAGGCTTTCTAAGCTCAGAGGCTTTGTCCGCCCTAAATCTTTGGGCAGTACCCAAACGAACATGGGCTATCATAGAAGGAAAGGCCCGTTCGCCTATCGGTGAACCATCAAGTAAACAAACAATCCAATTTGTTAGCGAAGCAGCGAAGATGACACAACATTGTAACCGCTACGCGAACGAAGAATGGAGCTTCGCGGAGATAAAGTCAAGTCAGCGAACTACTTAAAACATCGTCGCTACGCTACAAAGGTACGTCAGACACTTTACCCCAACACAACATCCGCGGGGAAGTCATATTAATCAGAATCTTTGTGGAAGGGAGTGCTTTATGGTAGATCACCTCACCAGGTTTTGGACCTTCAAACTTTAGTAAATCCATCTCGAGTTAGCATGGAGGCAGAGGAATTTTCTGCACATAGAAAGTCAGTTCACAGACAGGTTCGTGAGCATTTGGAACAAGCAACAAAGGCTCTGTTAAGACCAAGGCTGACATTCACAGGATATAGAAAGACTTTTTGAAAAAGGAGATCTTGTGATGCTTTACCTTCGGAAAGAAAGATTTCCTACTGGAAGAACAAGCTAAGGCCTCAAGGCGAAGAGGAAGGGTTAGGATAGCTCAGTGCTTCGAACAGGAAGGTAAGGTGGAGTAAGTCGAATGAGGTTTTCAGATAGGCGAACCTGCGTTTTGCTTAGCAGCTCACTATAAGTACCTTTGGAAATCCGTCCTCTTCGCCTAAATATTGATAACTCTTGGTGTACGGACAGTGAGACCTTGTGGAGACATCTTATGAGTTTCTATGAAGCTCTCTTCCAGTTTGTACCCAATTCCACTTCCATTTTCATGGATGGCGCTGGACCCCAACTTACTGTTGAGGAAAAGCATAGTTGCACATGTTAGTTTGAAGGAGGTTAGGAATGCGGTCTTTTCAATGAAAGGTCTTAAGGCGCCGGGACCTGATGGTATCCAGCCTCTGTTTTATCAGAGACAGTGGGCAACGGTACATCGGACTCTACTTGATTTTGTTCATGGAGCATTGACGTCTGGAAGAATTAGTGAGTAAGTTCTTAAGGCTCATTTGGTGCTCATTCCCAAAACTGAGTCTCCTGAATCTATCCTAGACTTTCGGTGTCGAAACCTACTGCAGTTTCGGAACGTTCGTTTCCATCGGTGCTGAGGTGGGCCCATTAGAGTAGAGAGATAATGTGTTGGCTCGGTAGGTATAAGTAGAAAATGAAAGAATTTATCAATGTGCTCTCTTGGGTTTCGATGCCCATAAAACGTAACTTGTTGCTTTTAGAATAATGAATGATCACGTTCAGCTACATCGGTTGTTTGAGAACAGAGTCTTATTATATATTATTACTAGCTTTGCGTACCAAAGGGAATTTCGTATAAAAGGCCAAAAGGAAGCTCGAGATTAGGGCTTACAGCGCCTAGAAGAGTCGAATTGGCTGAGCTGTCAAGCAGCGAAGTGCTGAGCTGGTTGTCCGAACGAGACTTTGCAGCTTTTAGGGAAGGCTTAAGAGTTTCGAAGTCATTTAGTCCTCCTAGGGATATTCGGTATCCGGGCGAAGGGTCTAACGAGCTCTTGTTGAGCGCCTAGAGCAAATGCCTATCCTTTGGAGTTACCAAGCTGTACCCTTAAGTAAGGTAATGCATTGCTTCTCACTTGCCGACAGAACCCGTGGGGATTATCAATCAGTCCTGTCTTTAATGTGATGGACCTCTCTCCTTACATCGGCGAACCGGCTTCGTCGCTTTACCACCTGTATTTGCTTAATGGCTCATCCGGATCGAGAACTTTCTTAACGGCTCTTCTGGTATCTAGCCAAGTATAGAGTGGGTAATGATTTGGTTCAGTATGCTCTTCAAGAAGGGCGGAACAAAGCTTCTTGGTGGAAAGGAATCATTGAGGCTTGTAAGGAAGGGGAGGATCCTAACCAATGAGCTGTGTTTCAAATGGGGAAAGGAAGGAGTAAGTCAAGATAGGAATAAGGCACGGCCAGCCGTGCTTCCCTTACCGCCGAGAACTTGATTTCCAGTTTTCCAAGGTCCCTTAGTCCACGGATTAGCAAAGCGGGCCGATGAGATGAATTGGTTTCGGGCCGGGGCAATAAGGGAAGCTGCGGGAAGAGTTTCAGAACTAGGCGATAGGACTCCTGTCCATAAGGCTAGGAAGAAAGCGGGAGCACAAAAGAGGAGTGATGCCAACCAAGTCGGAGGACTTTCTTGCTTTATAAATAAAGTAAGGAAAACTTGGTAGTACCATATTTCCCTATTCTAGGATGAAATACTTTTCTGCCTAGCTTTCAATAGTTCCATTTCTCATTCCTTTACCGAAAGGATGATATTTCCTCATGACTGGTGAAGAAGTCGACTCTTATTTGGGGTATCAAGCTAAACCCGCCACAGCTGCAACAACCTATTCTCTTTCTCTACGAAATTCTCGATTTGGTTTGCTTTGACTAAGCAGAACTCTTTCCTTATGCATTGGCTTGGTTTCAGTGAGTTCAGTTGCCTAGGGTTCAAAAGAATGGGAATAAATTGAAGAAGAAATGTTCTTAGATAGAGGCAAGGCTGAATAAGCGATGTTGGAGGCAGGGCTCCTAGAAGCTCCGTCGAAAGGGAAATGATCTTTAGGTAAGAAAGGTTCCTCTCTTCACTAAGCTAAGGCCTAAGAAAGAGGTAAGTAGGCTAGGTAGAGAGTCTCTGTCTATGGGCCAGTAACTCCCTCTATCAATATTCTCTTCTCCCATTGGAGTATATCCTATAGCTGGCAAGTTAGAAGGCTATTCAAATGGACAAGCTTTATCTCATATTCGACTCGGAGTATCTCGCAAGCTATCCATATGGGAAAAAAGCACAAAAGCAGCTAAGATTTCCAAGGCTCTCAAGTTCTTGTCGGATGTCTTTGAAGAAAGCACAACCCTTGGAATCTCTCTGAAAACGGGAGCTCTTGCTGCTGCAAATTCCCTAGTGGTTAGGCAGTCGAGTTGGCCCTATTAGGATTCACTTTCTGTTGAAGTAGGTCATACTGGAAGAAGAGTGAGCCACTTTAATTAAATAAAGGGAGGGTAAAGCCTTCCTAGCGAACACTAGCAGCAGAGATTGTGCTTATTCCATACGCTGTAAAGAACTCACTATCTAACAGGACCTGTCCTCGTATCAGTCCTCTCTAAAGAAGCTAACTTTTGTTTGGGCTAACATTCTCAGTGCTACGAATACTACTGCTCTAACGTGCTATCTAGGAAAGCTGGTTATAAGGTTCTAGGTCAAGCGCAGTCACTCGACACCATTAGATATTTATTAAGGTCTTTACACAAACAAGAGCAAGGGAGTTTTTAAGCGCGGGCAGGCTCCTGGGCGCAAACAAAGAAGCTAGTTAAGGAAGAGATAGATTTATGGGACTTTACCCCCTATGTAATCAGGCTAAGAAAAAACAGCTTTTCTTTCAGAACATCCCTTCGGGAAGTAAGAGCAATTGGCCCTGAACTTGCCAAAGTGGAGGTTTTTTTTTCATAAACAATCAGTCAATCCATTAAGTCAAGTTCGGCGGTAAAGCAAGGCAAGTTAACTTCCAGTTCTGGCAGAAAGGAAGGAAGCGTAGTCCTCAAAATGGATCTAATTGCACTTCGCGCTCAGCGTTCTTTACGTCTTTTGGTCTGCCACCAAAACTTGGCTGAACTATCAAGAAACATGGCAGCCGTATTCACCGACGCCTCCTCGGACGTAGTCCGACAAGCCGTTCCATATCCCAAAAGTGACTTTTTCGACCCTTAGCATCTCGGGTGCCAACGAATGCCTTTGATTTCGCTTGATTCGAACCGTCTACGTCGAGCCGCACTAGCCTACGGGTTCTTCCCCGCCTATCCAATATCCGATTCAAAAAGAGCTTGGATTGCTGCTTTTCCTCTCTCTGTATAAAGTAAGTCCCAGTGTTGGGCAGAGCTCAAACTCAAAGGACCCTTCTGCTTGAAGCTATCAAAAAAAGTCTAATTCCTGTTATTTGCAATCAATTCCCCTTGCTTTGGAATTCGATTAATCGGCTGAAAGCGGCTCCAATCTTTTCTTAAGAAGAAAAGGATGTCGGGCGAATGAGGACATAGCAAATCAGATCCTAGCGTTAGAGCGCCCCCTTTCGAACCAGAGTGTCTTCACTGGGGGGAATTGGCTTCTATTCGGTATTTGGTTAGTCACGCTTTGCTTACCTTGAAGAGCCCTTTAGTGAATAACTCTTTCTTGGGAAAGGTTTCCGATCTGCGAGCACCCTGCACACTGGATCGTAGGTAGCAGTGGCCTACCAGTAGGTCTTTGGGGCATTCGGATTCGGAAGTTAGAGACTCAAGAGGTTGGGTGCCTGTGACTGGCTTATTGCTCTTATGGTAGGGCAGTAGCAAGAAGCCTCCATAGGGGCTTTAATGCGACTCCTATTACTACTCAATCGATTAGCATAAACTAAAGGATAGGATTTTTCCCGGTAACCTAGCTCGCTTCGCCGCATTCGGAAGGAGAAAGGTTTGTTCTCTAATGTGATATAGTTGTAAGTTATTCCAGCTTGCTTGAAAACCTCGTTATTACAGAGCGGTGGCTCTGGAACATTTGACAGAGATAAGAGTCTTAGTACTGTTTTAAGTGGCAGTATCCTAAGCAACTCTCCCTATGCTTAATCTCATCAATAATAGCAGACACCTGGTTTAAGTTTCATTTAATCTTTTCCATCTCGGCCTTCCCCATTTCAGGTTTTAGAAGACTTAGTTTCGCGCAGGGCACCTTTAAACATTTTCCCCTTTCTTTTCTGGCTTTCTGGCTGGATTAGCTAGCTTCAAGGCGCTTATTTGAAACAAAGTACAGAGAGAACAGAACCGCTTTAAGGTTATCACACTTTACAGTCTAGATTTATAGACAACCGGGGTATCAGCGTACTTCACGGCTAACTGAAGCCAGTGCAGATAATTCCTTTTCCGAATGAAAGGCGATAGGGGACGTACCCTAAGGAAGCAAGAAGGGAGGATTTTATTTACTTTACCGCTAGAACCTTCCTTTCACGAGTGAACCCGGGCACGAGCCTACCTTGGTTGAACCAAAAAAGGGGTACCGACTACCTACCATTACCATATAATATAGGGAATGAACCGAGTTAGAGGCATATGCTTCCTTTACCGATAGCCGGTACCGAACTATCCGAAAGCCCTCTACAAAGGCTCAAGAAGAAGGATTGGATGAATTGAGATGCATATAGAATAGATGGTAGGGTTCCAAACCTCGCCTAGCACCGAAAGAGAAGGCGTTGTTCTGCAGGGTACGGCCCTGGACAGTGGAGAAATATAATAAGATGGAGCCTACCTACTTGGTTCGGACGAAGTAGATAGATCAAAGGAATAGAATCCAGGTGGTTCTTATGCCACTTTTGATGGTCTCGGTTCGAACAAGATAGATGGAAAACCATTAGATCGATAGCTGGGGTAATTTCCTTACCACTCCGAGTCATATTGATCCCTGGGAACAGTTCTTAGAGTTGTAGATTGCTCGATAGCTTACCCAGAAAGTCGAAGATGGATTTTCTTCTCATTGGATTGGTCGGCCACCATAGTACTAAGTTTGTAGCCATACCGTTAAGAGTGCTAAATTCCTTTTCATGTCCAAAATCAACGTACAATCGGCGATAAAGTCAGTGAAGTTCCTTTACTTAGGGCAATCAGGTCCTTCCCTAAGTCTAATCCCTAATTATGCGCAACAAACACATGGAATTGGACCTTTCCTGCTTTCAGGATTTGTTGCTCTTTTGAGACAGCTAGCTCACAAATCTTTTTCGTAGTTTCCGTTTAATAAGTTGTACTCATTGGTTTTGCTGAGAAATGATTGGGAGAAGGATAGTGCACCATCCATCAATCCAATCGTACTATATCTGTCTACCCCATCCTGCCAAGTAAGAAGGTAGCCTTCATTCAATAGAATACTATCAACAAATCAAATCAGTACTTTCGCAGACGGAAGAGCTCAGAGATTATTAGCCAGCGAATATTTTCTTGCTTCTGATGTACCAGCTCTAGCTCACTTGATTGCGTGCTTTCTTGGTTGTGTTGTGCCCGCCTGTGCTTATCTTCCTTTTTCTTTCTTTCCTGCAGTCGCGGTGGGAGATGTTAGCTCTTGTGTTCCAGCGATAGGGAGTTTCAAACAAAGGGACGAAAGAATCCCCTGCTCTTGTTCGAGAATCTGCTTCACATGAATGCCCAGACTCGGATGCTAGAGAATAGTCTGGAATGCTCTCTTACTGTTACTGGGATCCTATCCGCTCTTAGAAAGCTAACTTCATGCCCGGTCTTAGGCGAAGGCAATGAAATGGATGCTACAGAGCGTTCTTGGGATCTTCTCTGGTGTTCACGTAAGCGCTATTCTCGGCCTTACCCCCATTTGTGGGGAACTCCAGGAGGATATAGAAACCTTTGTAGGAGGAGGGGGAGTCAAGCAAGGCTGTCAAAGTAGCCTCAACATGCCTATTTTGCAAGAATAAGGTCTTTCTCTTATATAGGTATAGGCTATTTTGCCTTCTTCGATGAGAAGGTAGGAATAGCTCCTAACCCCAAGAAAAAACGGAGGAAGACTCGGCATTCAGGCGAGCCGCCCATTCTCTTATTCCTTGCCATCTTCTTGACTCTGATATTATCTTCATCCTATCTTCTCGGAGTAGGAGCTAATCAAGTCCCACAGCTCCTTCTTGTGGGCAGATTAGGCTCTTCTATTCCCGGAAAAGAACCTATTGATTCACTTGCACCCCTTTTGAAATGGCAACTTCAACTAGAAAAGAAAAGTCTCAATCCCTTAGTAGGCAACAGTTGGACTGAAGGATATGAATTCAATAGCAACAGGATTAAGATGTTGAGTTATTAAGCATTGGAAAGGAAGGTAGAGGGAGTTGGATAGAGACCGGTATAAGAAAAAAATGGCAGTTGCAGAGATCGGAGTCGTAAACCAGAGTGAACGGAACGTAGAAAGACGAGGTAAGGAGAAAGAGTGTAGCTTACAGCTATCCAATAGCAAGTTTAGGGGTCTAATCTCCCCACGGGGCGGTAAGTGCTTGATATGAAGTGGCTAATCGCCAGGGTCTTTCAACTCATGGTCGAATGTGAACAAGGAAGAAGCAGTCTTAGCTGCAGTTACCGTTGAAGGAAGGAAGGGCTTAGAAGAAGCATAGTCCTTACGGACAGCAGGAACCATCCAAAGCAATCCATTTTTCTCCCTGCTAAGAAGACTGGAATGGAATTTTCCCGAGTTCTGAAACCTTCTCTTGATTTATAAGTAAAAGAAGCCTTGGTGCCTCGCTTTCGCGAGTTCTTACCCTTTGCCCGAATTTACTTCTTAATGTGTTCGAAGCCAGGACTATAAGTATGAGTGACTTTCTTCCAGACAAAAGAGATAGCTGGATTGAAAACCTAGCTCTATCTATAACTAGAAGTCAAAGTCAGGTAGGCCTTAGCCTGGTAGGTGATCCGCAACAAACCAAAGAAGGCAGACTTTGGGTCGACCAGCAGGAGAGTCTTTCAACGATGAGACTCTTCGAGCCTTGACTTTGACTAAAATAGTAAATAGAAGGTCAGGCTCATTTAGAGAAGCAAGAGTGAAACTACGAGCTAAAAGGGATACAACTGAAAGAACACTGGATTGCTGGCATAAACACTCCGTTCGGGAATCTGAGTCAATCAGAGTATGGTACAGGAGGATTTACCCTATAACAAAATCACTTTCTTCTCTTATGATATTGATATTTCGAGTTTAAAAAACAGACTGTATAATCAGTCAGTAGTGCTTTCCGGATTAAAGCGGTTTCTTGCTAAGGAGATGAGTTGCCTTCTTCAAATGGAAATTCTCTCTGGGAATCATATCCCTAAGCTCTCACTCGAAAGGGTTCAAAAAGTATTCTTTCACTACAACGTATTCTCATGCAAAAACGTATTCGTTGCTAAGAAGATTTTGAATTAAATAAGTTGTAGGGACTCATCCAACTAAGCTTAGCCTTTACCTAAGCACCTTGCCTTTTAGGCCTTGCTTGCTTTACTTTAGTCCTACTATCCCTGGCTCTTGAAATCTTATACTATCTTAACTACAAAAGGTAATAAAGATTTTCTTCTTGATACTAGATGATCTATTGAGTAAGTAACTCGTTAAGTAAGAATAAGTAATATCACAAATTTCATCCCTACAACTTATTTTTTTGGTACAGCTCGAAGAGACAGAAGATTAGAGGAGGGCAGATGAGATGACACTCAAAGCACTGATAGTCTAAACCCTGGGGCTGGTACTTCAATTGGGAGCTATCACAAACTAGATGCTTACATTTTTTCTCTCCCAGTGCTTTAAGTAATAAATACATAACGAAAGAAGATATTCTCTAGCCTAGAGGAAAGAGAACAACTAGGATGAAAGGTATTACTAATCTTGATATAGTGAGACAGGATGATAGAATGTCACTAGTATAAGCGTCCGGTTAGAACCATGGGAAGATTAGAATGACTTCACTAGGAACCTCATTAAAGATAGATAGCAACCTTAGAGAGCTTACACAGTCAATTGATCTATCCTAGGTTGAGGAATCCGGGAAGAAGGCTTTCAAGTCAAGAAGAGATTAGCTCCTAAGGAGGAAATAAGGGAGTCATCTCGAAAGACGCAAAAGATCTGTTATTAGCTTATTTATAAGCAGTCGAAGATCCTTAAAAGCCTTTCTTTTTGGCTTACGGCTTACTTGCCTTTTTTTTTCTTAAAGCCTATCTATATAGAGAGACATAGACTGAGGGCATTCTCGGCATCCATGCTCCTGGCAATGGCAAGATCCGAGATGTCAGTTCTTGAAGACAAGCCTCAACCTTATTCTGACTCCTACTAGGGCAATCAGGTTCAAGTTAAGCCCGAACAGCTTAGTTTTCCACTTCTCTTCCGACACAAGCTTCTTTGCCAAGCCTTCCCCATTAACAGGAAATCTAGTAAGAAAGGCAAGGGTTCTCAACCACGGGAAGGGGGGAGGGGGAAGGATCACAGGGCCAAGATTGAAAGTCAGGGTCGGTGATCAAAGGGAAAGAGAGGAAAGGGGCAACTCAAATAGAAATAATTAATACATCTTGATTTCGACTTTAAAGAGAGGATACCATAGCTAGAACCTTATCTAAGTTGACTTCGTTGGAAGTACCAATACCCACTGCTACTAAGAACCTAACAGATTTCTCCCTTTAGGACAAAGATCCATTACTATGTTGTATCAGTACTTTCAACTATGATTCTATGAGACTTCCTACAGAGTAAGTAGGCATAAAGATGGGTTAGATTACAGTGGAAAGCGAAGACAGCAGGAAGGATTTCCGGCAATGGATTAAGCTGATACCTCTCTTTGATGAAGCAGCGAGCGTACTTCCATGTCTAATTTCTAACTAAACCGGTCGTCTTTGACTGGTTTATAGGCCGGTTTCCTTCTCTTTATCAACCAAACTACTAGCTTACAGGTTGGCTGGCTATTCTATCAACCCTGTGCCAAATAGTGGTACTTTCATTTCGATAATCCGCTAGTCTTCCTAACAAAAGAAGTCAAAGATGTTTTAGTTACTGCAACAGCCTTCCATTACAAGAGTTTCCGCTTTGAAAGTGAGGCATATCAGTGGTTTACGGATATCTTACCATAAGTTATTTCTAATAAAGCTTGAAATCACTCGGAATGCTAAAGGACCCTTTCACTTTCTAGCGAATAGAATAGGAATCTGTGAAGGTAAAACGGAGGTTCTTATGAGCATCCCAATGGATAGAGGGCTGAACGTATCATGAATTAGAAGGGGATAGCCCCGAAATACCTTTACCCCTTCAAGCGCAAGAAACTCCCGGTAATGTAAGCATGTCAATGGAGTTCCCAAAGAAGTCCTTTTGCTTACTGGTACTCCTGTCCTACCCCTGCTGGAATTAGACCAGTGACCGAAAAAGAAGTCGCTCTTGTCTTATTCTTATCGGTATCGTAAGCCCTTCTAGTACAACCGTTCCCTCCCTCCTCAAAGGGTGAGATGACTTCAAGAATATCATCAGTACTCCTCGAATCAATCTATTCTACCGACGAAGAATCTGGGTTGTAGGCAAGCGCCGCCCCAGCAAGTGTTACGCGCTACGTCGAAAGGGAAGATCGCTCAAATCGCCCTATTCATCTCCTCTCCCGTTGGTCGAGTCACTTCGTCCCTTATCATCTTGATGAAAGCCTGCTTAGCAGCCCCTGTAGAGGCTCACTTCATGCCTTTACGAGCCTACCATCTCTCTCAGCTAGAGAAAAGTCGACAGACATCTTTGTAACCTAATAGCCCCAAAAAGGATGGTCTTTTCTGAGAAGAAAAGCATATCTCCCTTGAGGATCTTCTGGAAAGTAGCCTATGGAAAGAGCAAACCCAACCAATATGAGCCAATACTTGCCTTTCCCATGGAAGATAGTAGCCCTGCGTATTGATTCATTACCGACTGAACGGGAAATGCTTGCTTCTATTCTCTCCCCTCGAGCCGTAAAGAAATGTGAAGGATAAAGAACTGAAAAGGCTGCAAAAGTGGAATCATTTCTTTATTGTTGATAGTTATCCGATTCCAACATATCTTTCTTCCTTGTCTCGGTAATCAACATAAGAGTAGCGAGAGCAGGGCGTAAGCATTAGTTCTTTCTTGCATTTTGTCGTTGATAATGCTGAAATCGCTAGTTTTGACCCCCATATTGCATATTTCTACCAAAAAAAGCTGTTTTCCTGGATAACAATTTGAAACTATAAAGAAACTGAAATATTTTAGGAAAGAAGAGTTTTCGCTAATATCAGAAAAGGACAGGAATCGGCTTTCTAACTTACTTATCTTAAAGAAATGAGAAAAACTATTACTTTAAAGTTCTTGACGGCGATCAACTCTCTTTTGTGCATGAGTTTAGAGGCTGAGGGGAAGTCTACTCTACTCTACTCAAGAGACACTCTCACTCCTATCTTTCTCAGAGCTGCCACGGGAGTGCCATGTTGGGCATTTCTTTTATGTCTTTCTTTCTTGTTTAGGTGTGTAAGACCTGGTCATTCTCTAAACCGTAGGTGTCTTAATGTGTGCAATGCTGCTTCCTTATCTTTGTCTTGGCTCTTTCCGGATTCTATCTGCTGGGTGATTTCCTGTGATCCGTTCAATGGCAAGCGATCTTTCGTAAAAGCACGAAGAAAGGGGTTAGCTAGGCCACCCGCCTGATCAGGGTTTCCATCCGAACTAGTAGAAAAAAGACAAGTAGTCAAGGAAGGCTGATTTTGAAGAGTTTGATGGCATAGATGAAGTGGCTCGAAGTCTGATAGGGAAAGTGATGGCAAAGGAAGAAGTCAATATACGCTGCCTGAGAAAGTCTATGGCCAGTGCTGGGGTTTGTAGGTCCCTTACTGTTATCCGTTTAGGGGCAAATCCTTCCAGTTTTTCTTAAGCAGTGAAGATGAGGCGAGTGTTTGGGGTACAATCTGCAACTATATAACAAAAGAGGACGCTTCTCCAGGGTGAGTAAGACTTGCTTCAAATAAAGGAAGTAGCAAACCTTCGGGATTGATGAGGAAGTTTTCATTATACACCCCTCTTGTCATTATAAAAAAGAAGGATTGATTCAATTACTGCTCCCAGTTCGGAAAAGTATAGGAATAAGGCTTTTTTTTCGGAAGCTCTGAAATGGAAACCTCCTCCACCTATCAGCTCCTTCGCTTGTCCTCATCCCTATGGTATAGTTCATCATCATCAGGGATTTGAAGACAGAGGAAGCACATTTCCTAGCCAGGCACCTTTGTATGAAACTTCTGCCTTCTTATTGGCCTCGTCCCTCTATCTTGGCTGGGTTATCCTTCATTACACTGAGGCTATGTGATTCGAACCTATGGCCATCTTTCTTTGAATTTCAAGATTATCAAAGACGATTTCATTCCATGTTCGGGTTTGATTTTATCCGTCCTGGTTCACCCATACAGAGCTGGAAATCCGGTTTACTCTACAACGACCGGGATGCTTGCACCTTCTATGGACAAGCCAAAGGAGGACCAACCAGAAAGGAAAAAAGACGAAAGCCCCGGAAAGAAGGACAAGAGGTGGGTTCCATCTAAATCAACCAAATCAATGTTTCCTGGGACTTTGTGGAGCAAGTTCAACCATAAGGCACTGCATCAAGCAACTCTAGGTTGTATAGCCTTGTGGTGTAAGGCTGTGTAAATAACTGGACCTTACCACCGGGCTCAAAGGATCTCATTCTCCGTTATCGGATTGGCTCGTGCTGGAAATGGGTTCTTCCCTCCGGGGTGGATTAACCCACAATCGGCCATGGGGTCACGAGGATCTGATCCTCAAACTGGGAGACAGGCATCGCTAATCTCTTCCTAGCCCTAGTATTCTTAAATCCTTTTTTCTAGGATCTCGTATGACCAATCCACGATTCCCAGCTTAAAGGAATGGCCTAGATCATCAGTACCTGGAAACCCTTCTATGGGCAATCCCTAGTGATTGGTGCCCCATCCATCATTCCCTATACCTCTTCTAGGTGGTTTGTAAAACAGAGAAAGCAGACCGGACAATGAGTTGACCTAGGGAAATTTCCCAAGATGAGAAATATGGATGCCCTGCTGGTCTTGAGTAATTCGAAACACGTATAAAGGAAGGTCCATCGCTTATTCTTTACCGGTTCTTGAGTTCTTCAATTAAAGAGGGAAAACAACAAAAACCCGTGGAATACCAGTAACCTACCTAGGATAAGTCAGATTGTGAGCTACGAGGGAATGAGTAAGAAATCACCTTAGTTTCACAGTTTCTCTCTTTCTCTTTTGAGGGAGCGGAGGTGAGAAGTGTTGGGAATTTCAAAAGGGATCAAGTTAGGACTGATTGAATTTGTAGCACGGGTAGACGCGTAGGATAGTAACTACTCTTTTCCGAAGGCAGGGGGGACTCCGCTCGCTTTGTTCATCTTTTAGGAGCTCTCAGTCAAAGTTGTTTAGGTCGGTGAGCCTAATCAGTCAACCATACATCGGTCAAAATAGAGATGGAAAAAACCTCAACTGGGTTAACTTCGAGTTAAGATTTAGCCGTTGCAGGAACTGTTCTAGTGGTTCAAGCAGGGTCCCCGAATAAGAATCTGAGAAAGTGATTCAAATTCAACATAGTACATGAGTGGCCCACCTATATCCGTCCCAATACTTGATCCTTATGGTAGTCAAGGAGCTGCCAAGGAAAGGTACTCGAGGTAGAAATCTGAAGACGAATAAATGGGTAGCTCATCTCATAGGCTAGCTAGCCCATAGGGAATAGATCTCTTGCTTGCTATTGAACATTAAGCGGCAATAACATCTATCTCAGCTCTTGTTTCATCTCTGGCCAATCGGTAATAGGTAGGCGGCTCATAAAAGGCATATCCCAAGCTCTTAGCTCAGTTTGAGTGACTCCTGGAAAGGTAACTCAATAGGGATTCTCTCTATCGCCTTAGTCTGTCTTGACTCTTTCCCCGTGTATGATAGTTTCAAGTTGTAAGTCTGATCCTTCTCTTTAGCTAGTCCCATTCCTTTTTATCTTTCACCAAGCTCGGTATGACTTGCTCGATACCAGGTATCGGTAATAGCATCAGCCTCATAGCCCGGCATGGCTTAATAGTGGTATACGGATTCCCCTGTTGGTGGTCCGCTTACTGTGCTATTTCAATGTTTCGGGGAAGAAGATGTTCGAAGGAACAAAGAGGAAGAAGGTTTTTCGGAAGTTACGTTGGTAATAAAGTTTGAAACTGGCCAAGCCCACGTACCAGAGCGCTATAATAAGTCAAATAAAGTATTCATTCCCCATATTTTTGGATATTCAATTTAGCACCCTGTCTTTGAAGCTTCTCGCAAAAAGTCGTTCGACGTGGGTTGATAAGGCTGTTGTGTTTAGTCCGGAGCTTAGGAACTGGCAATCATCGGTTAGAAATGGGTTATTGGAGGCTGAGGTACATTGTAACAATGATACAAATAATGTGGAATGTTTTGCATTATACAATGCCGCCAACCAGATTGTGTCAATATCTCCCTACTAACTAGATTTGGAAATTCTGCCGCAAGGCAAGGCTTGGGTGCTTATCTTGGATGGGGAAGAAAGCGTTCAAACGAGTATACAACCAAAGGTTTCCTTCCTTCTTCGGGCTTCCTATCCCGAACTCCACTAATGGACTTTAGGTGCGAGCACCTTGCCACCAAACATCCTTACTGGCGTAGGGAGTAGAGCTTTCAGAACAGGACCGGCGCGTGCTGTTTACTAAGGTCATAACCGCCCCTTTCCTATCTATTAGTACGGTCTTAAGGCGCTTCCCAGGCCCAAAACTAATATACATCCTGGGTAAAGATAGCTCTATCAGGTCATTCAAGAGAAGAGAGAAAATGCCTTTCGGCGGCTCAGCAATTGATGAGTGGCTTTTGCTCCTTGGCCTTTTTATCTTGATTAATCTTTTCCTGCTTGCGCCTCTTTCCCTAATCAGAATTCTCATAAGACCTTTGCTGCGGCAACCAATGAAGACATGTTGAGAGTTCTTCCGATAAGTAAGATGAAGACCCTATTGTTAGATCCTATATCAACCAACCAGAGTTCCGTACATCATGAAGAGGAGACGGTGATGTTCACTCTATTGGTAATGCCTGTATCGAAGTCGGGCTGGCAGCAACCTGCACACTCGAAGAAGAACTAGCTATTTCAAGAATAATAGAGGAAGGGCTAGCGTCACTATCCACCCTATCGAATATTCCACTATTTATCCCTGGCAGCCTCAAGTGGTAAATTCTTTAATACCTCGCTAATACCGTTCATTAAGACACCAGGATCGACGTTCATTTTGTTAACTTTTACTAGAACCAAGCATCTAATGGTCCGCATCATCGGATCAAATGATACAACCAAAAGTGTAGAGGGAGAAGATGGGGACACAGTAGCCTCCGAAGTAGTGTCATAGTTAGCCGCGATCGGGAATTGAATAAAGCCGATTCAAAAGAACTAGCTCGTTCACGTTGGAAATGTTTTGACTTATCTTTGTTGCACTAGGAAATTCAAGAATGAAGCCGCTTCCTTGCTTTCCAAGTAGATCTTTTCTGATTGTTTATGATAATATGTAGGTAGGATCGAAAAAAAAAAGTCCCCCCTCAACCTTTTTGATTGTAGAAGGGTCCACATATGGGCACTGCCACTATCAATCAAATGGTGATGGCTTTTCTTTCAAGTAGTCCATAAACTCGCATGCTTTGCGGTGTGCGAAGACCAGCAATAGCTTGTAAAGAGATCTCTGGCGGTTCAGGATTTTGAGTTACCTTCAAGCCCCATTCTTTCCTTTGTCCCTCTTCACCAGGCCAAGCTCCCTCGATCTGAAAGAAATTCTCTTCCTTCCTCCATCTATGACCGGGATGGAACTTCTCCTCACAATTAGAGTATAGCACAAGAAGCCACGATTTCGCCTCGACTCTGCCTCAGCCGGTCTGAGACGCTTCATTCTTGGAAAGGTTGGCCTGGACTACCTTATTAGCAGGAGCTGCGGTGTGGCCTGGGGGGCATCGGATCGATTAAGACCTCGTCTAGCTCCCACTTTTGATTCAACCAAGCTAGCTAACCCGCGGCTGAGCCGAATAGAGTTGCTTTGTTGGTTGTAAAGATTGAGGAAGAGCTCTGAACATAACTACAGTTTGCACCTCTGATGAAGAAGGTGAAGCTGGAAGTCTTATTACGTCTTTCCCCTCTAAGTCGATGTAGCGAACCGAGAAGCCAAGTCGCTTCAAGGCCACAAGGCCAACTTCTACCATTGATTTCTCCCCTGGCACTGCCCATGTCCCTAATCTCTTTGTTTGGTTTGGGTTAAAAACTCTGCTTTCCAGACGTGGTAGAAGTCGTTCTAGGGATCAGAGAGGAAGCATAAAACCTACTAACGAAAAAGGCAGCCGCCGACACGAATGTGGTTAGCAAAGCATCACACAACAGTGGGCCTAATATGGTTTTTTCTACTGACCCAGCTATCATTACTAGAAAAGGAGAAAAGGTGTTGGCATACCCTTTCTGGACGTGGTGTCCATAGAATGCTATGCCTTGATAGCAAAGCCAACTAGCAGAGCCGATTCGAGGATAGGATAACCGGTTGAGGTCAGGCCGTGGGGATCCTGTGCCGAGGGTTCTTTCTCTGACTTCCCGCATTGGGCATTCCTAACAGAACGCCTAAGATAAGAAGAGAAATGAATCTATATCACAGCTGGCACTAGAGAATACTGGCTCTTATTCCCCTCCATCTGTCTAAAAGTATAGATCACGGCTTGCCCAGGGGATATTGATCTTACACCCTTTCTTCACGCCTAAGAACACCAACAAATTCGTCTATATCAGATCGGAATCCTTCTCTTACCGTATTGGGAATTCCTAGTTTCTACCCGGAAATCCGCATTTGAGGGTCCGGCAACAGGCCTTGTAGGATCCTACTTAGACCGATCCTTAGAACAAATTCTCTGGGTCTACTGACATTTCTGCCTAGCCGAACATGGCATATGTTGATGAGAGAAAGGCCAAGGGCTAGGAGTTTTTTGGAGTCAATAAAGGGAGAGGGCTTTTTAGGACTACTACTAGTACTAGTAAAAAGGGGTTTCGGTAGGATTGCCTTTCTAAATTCAAGCATGTCTGTTATGCTAGTTCATTTCATCTATAGAACGTCAAGACCTTGTCTTCCGTAAGCTAGATACCCGAGAAAGTAGATTAAGGTCATACTTTTTCCTTAGAAAAAAGCCCACCCACGTCTGGGTCATAAGTTTGTCTGCCCATTAACAACAAGAAAGCCAATTCATAGCGCAAGGAGGATAAAGGAAGGGTAGGAGCTATCCAGTAGAATGCTAGGGCACAAAAGCAAGAAGAGGACCTCGCTACACGAATTGAAAGGAAAGCTCGGACTTCTATTCTAAAAGGCTTCGAATACCATACATAATATCGTTCATTTTTCCTCCAGCAAGGAGCAGAGCCAGTTCCACTCATGAAATGGATGCTTTCGTAGGGACAGTATGCCTTTTCGATTCTTCCTTCCTGCTTGGCTTGCTTTCATGTCAGTACTTATTCTCTGAACTTTCAGACTGAAGCTTAAGACATGGGATTGCCTGGAAAAAAGGGGCACCTTACGCCTTAGCTCAGGGGAGATCCCCGGAAAGAAACAAAAGAATCTATTGGCAAGCTGGTATGAGAGGAATAGGAATGCGAGCTTAATTTTCTTTCATTATAGTTTTCTCCTATTCTCAAGTGATTCGTAGAAGCTTTCACTCTAGCCAAAGGGAAAGGTTCAGCTACCTACCTCGGTAGCGCACCCCTAACCCTACGCTTTGGCTACTTTGGCTTGATTGCTTTCACCAGGTCTAGCTAAAGTCGATTAGCCCGAGTTGTGTTAAGATAAGTGGCACTTGAATTTGAAGTAGCCATCGGCCAGGTCTTGGATGCTGAATTCTCGGTCTTACCACTTGTATCGATAGCCCCACTTTCATTGAATGCTGAGGAGATTGATTGAAAATAAAATCCTGATCCTGATCTTCGAACGCTAAGCAAGAAAGCCAATAGACCTTGAATACCGTATACCTATATAGAATGGAGGGACTACGCTTTCTGCCTCTAGTTTTTGAATATGCTTTATTCTCTTCCCCTATTCAAACTTCAAGTTATTAATAGTTTAAATAAGGTGGCAAAGAGTCTAAAGGGCTAGCCCAGTATTATCGAATCCCCTTATCGAGCTACCGATCTGACAGCGCTTTCTTTCCTATCATACCTTCGATCTCCAGGCTAGGTAAATTCTTAAGGTTCATTTTCAAGCAGAAGTGTTGAAATGGGGCAAGCAAATAAGCAAGCGGTGGGATCTTTCAGACAAGGGTAAAGGTCTAAGAAGGCGGGACTCTTTCTTTTTCTTTCCTCAAAGGATAACGGGCTAGATTCATTTTAAGCCGGTTCAGGTCCATCCAATTTCCTTAAAAGCTAGTCAGTGAGAAAGGGAATGAAGATGGTGAAGCGAAGAGGGTTCGAATGAATACTCGACTGATAAGGATAGGGGGGAAATCACTTTAAATGAGGGAAGCTTAGATTGCTCACAGGATCAAAGCACTTTATTTGAAAAAATCAAAAGACACTTTCTCGCTTCTTGCTTGAAGTTTGATTGTAATTGTAGCCTTAGCGCTTTACTAATATAATAGAAGGGAAGGGCACTCTATCCTGATCTTGATCTTAGGAATGGAATCTACAACTCTCTTTAATGAGCAAGACTCTATCCAGATCTAAAGAATCTGGCAAAGAGCATTCTTATAATTCCTTTACTTCGGATAGTTTATCTTATTAAGTTAAGCAGGATAGGAAAGATCCTATCAGCCTGAACATGAGGTCTACCGGGGCATCGAAGAATTGAGTTTCGAGAAGGCTAGCTGCTCGCACATGGCTACTTCCTTTAGAACCGGTCTTTCTTTTAACCGCTTTCAAAAGAAGCAGTAGCCTACTCTTTATAGAAGGCTTACTTACCGAAAATGGTAGCAAGCCAGTTCCTTTCTTTTCTTCTGACATCTGGGTTGCTCTTAATGTTTCGATGTCATCCTTGAGAGCAGAGAGACTTGGTATTAGGGGTTTTCTTTGTACATTATCTATCTCCGAAAGAGGTGTAACAGCCCGGAGGGGGTAATAGGGGCGCGAAAATGAAGCAGGAGGCAGTAGAAATAGCGAGAAGGCCGTCAGGGTCAGAAGAGTTCAGAGAAGGTTGGATCCGGGAAGGCTTAAGCCCGAGGGTTTTGAAACCGATCGATATGCAGACGCTGCAAAAGCCAATAAATTCGATTTCGAGGATGATAGGTTGGGGCTTGGAAGGCCTTCCAAATCCAGGGGATGAGCCTTTAGAAAAGAGGCGCATATGAAGCATCTGACGTTGCTTCGGTAAGGATCATTTGAGAAGCTATCGAAACTATTCCGAAGTTGATGATTTCGTTCTAGCTAGGGCAATAGCAGGGAAAGAGAAGCACTAAGATGAGAAGATATAACTAGATTCCCCTTACATAATCCTCCTGTTGGAACTACAAGAAGAGAAGATAAGAAGGGACTTGAAGCTTACAGTCCTTACTCAACTACAAGTCCATAGAGAGCAGCTGCCACCTATATATAACTATGCATTGACGCTGCAGATGTTAGATTGCAGTTGGCATTAGGAGATGGAGAGCAAAAGGAATGAATCGAGTGTACTTAGTAACGGCAATCACAAACAAGAACAAAGCGGTTAGTCCTTATGCAACTAAGAGCACAGGAAGGAAATAAAGCTACATCTACAAAGAAAGAGATGGTTGCATCTAAGGGCTTCTTATTGGGTCTTAGCTTCTTAGAAAGCCATAGGACGAGACCGGACAATCTGATGATATACACTTGTGATGTCAGAGAATAGTCCGGAAGAGGGGAGGCCGCTGATTCTTCTCCAATTTGATGTTGAATTCTAATGAGATGATTCGGGATTCAAATTGGATTTCAAAATAGCGTACGTAGAAAGATGGTCGAGCAATCAGCAGGCAGGCATAGGTGCCGACTGCAGCAATCGACCATCTGGAGCAGCAAGAGAAAGAAGGACCAACGAGGATTAAGGAGGAGAAAGTGGGAGTAACAAGCAGATGCAGGCGGGACAAACCCCATTTTTTTTATCATGGGCAGAGAGCACTCGATGTGAAATTTACCAAGGCCTGGTGGGGCTCCCCTATGGTTGTATCTCATCAAATATACATGATCCAAATGAAGGCAGGATTTGTTGCAACACTTTTGGGATGGATTAGAAGAAGAGTGTGCAATTCACCCTTCGCCTTCTAGAGAGAGGTGGAAGGCAGACAGCCTATAATGCATTACCTGAAGGAGAGCTACCAGCACTAATAGCTAGAGGACCTAGAACTCCAGAACTAGAGTCAGTGATTGCGCCATAACAGAGTGCTAGAGGGCCGGAGAGATATTGATTAATGATATTCATAGCGATTGCGATTGCACTTACGCTTGCTGCCAGCCTTGAAGTGGATCTCCTATCTATATTCGACAGCTTGAAGAGGGCTTATTTCTAAAATCCTTGCTACGCTCCATAGATGTTCGTACGATTCTTGTGGATCTTGGGTGTGTTTGAATTCAGCCTCTCGTTAGGTCTTCACTGAAGGATTGTCAGCGCCTCTACCATACCCTTAGAAAGTAACAACGGATGACTCCCATTACTAAATGGAATAATTTTTCAAACTAGTTGATAGTTCTTCCCTGGTTGAACCCCAAAATGGGTTCTAATTTACTAAATCACATCTTTATGTTTTCGGAATATCACATGTAGAGTTTTTTGGGGGAGAATCACTCGGCGCGGGGCCTCCCGTGTGAGGTCAGGTGATGGTCAACAACTAAGGCAGGAAATGCTGAGAAGCGGCTAACGATGCAAGAGCTCTTTTCCCTTTATACGCTCTAAAAATCAAAAAAGGGTATGTCGGGTTTTGGACCCTATGTAGAGTAAGAGTTCAAAAAGTGATAGGTATGTGTTGTTTCTTGGCACTCTCTTTCTATATTATGCCAACCTAAAAAGAGCGATTGAGAGTGGATTTAAGGTTCGATAGTTTATAGAAGGTATTAGCCACCGGTGACCGTACTTTCGTAAAAGCACCATTGGGCGGTGGTTCCTCTCCTTCCTCTTGAACCTCGAACAAAAAAAAGATCTCTTCATCAGCTCGACTAATAGTTCCGAATTGAAAAAGTAAACTGAACTTTACTTAAGACGAAGGAACCGAGTGCCGAAAAAAACAGCTTTAAAAAGGCTTCAAACTACTAGTCATTAAGACTACTATGAAAGAAAAAAAAGTAAGGAAGTCCTTTTCTTTACTTGGCCTACGTGCACCTACCCCCTTTAGTTTTGCAATTTATTTAAATCTCAACAAAGAAATTCAAGCATAACTCTTTCCTTCTTGTCCTTTTACTCTTTTAGCCTACCTTGTGGGGGTCTCTGGGGTGTCTACGGCAGATCCTATCAGTCTCGTGATGAAGAGAATTTCCTATCTTCCACTAAGAAAGGTATCGTCACGACAACGAAATTTGTCCGGTAAACTACTCGGGGCTCCCCATGGTTTAGTAAAAGGGAGGGGATAATTTCTCTTCATCCGGGGGTTCATTATGAACTCAAAAGTGTAAGGCTGATTAGTGAGGTCTTAAAAACGTCATACAATGAATGATTGGCCATTCCATTTTTGCTTTCAGCAAGTAGTCGACGCGAATCTATGCTTTCTATGTTTGTCCTGTGTCTCCGAAATAAATGGTCCATTTATTGATTGATGGGCGAACGACGGGGATTGAACCCGCGCGTGGTGGATTCACAATCCACTGCCTTGATCCACTTGGCTACATCCGCCCCTACCCCCACACAGGTTTCAGTCTCCATCTACGATCAAATCCTTTCTGGACTCCCCTATGACTGCTATCAAAGAGAAGCTTTTTCCTTATAGTAGCAGGTCTATTGTTGTGTTTCGGGGGAAATAAAGCTTCAAGGAGTATAAGCTTCCTGGCAAAGCTTCAAACAAAGAAACAAAGAGGTTGGGCTGTTCACTTTATTGATTTGACTTCACTTTACTTAAGATTAGAAATAGGGACAGGGGGCGCTAACGTGCCTTTACTAAGAAACTAATCTAATAGAAGGCCCTTCTTGCTTTAGTTTTCAATAAGTTCGCTAACGCGCCCTTCCTTCAGCTGGCTTCGCCCTATCTATTCATCTCTTTGATCTCTTTTTTCAAATGGATATATATAGGGATCTCTCTTGTTCATAGATCTTGAAACCAGATCAATATTTATTTCTCAATAGATCTATCTATCGATAGAAAGATATAGATCTCTATATGGATCTATCTCCATATCGAAATATGGAAGAACCAACACAACAAGGGCGTAACCAACGGAAGGTTCTCACCCTGTCCCCGACATTGTTCTCTAACGATGTCCCCTGGGCGAAAGGAGCCACCATTCTCTTTCTTTCTTCAATCGTTCCGATCAGGACACGTGGGTTGGTTCGTTTCATCCTCCTATACTACGCAATTCTCTGTCGTGTGTTGGGCGAAAGTTGTATAGGAGCGGCGGTGAAAGGGCGATTCCCCCCTTTCCATTTAAGATAAGAGCAAGCTACCTTCCCCACCATTCAGGCCTATTATTGATTGATAGGGATTTGACCGATGCTGAAGGTAGCTTGCTTACCAAGCCTTGAACTTGATAAGCTAGTCGCCAGAAAGAAGCGACGAGGATGCAAAGCTATCTACGAAGCAAAGCTTCTCCCCCTTTAGTCGTCAGACTCGGCTCGTCGCTACCTTGATTTTGATTTGATTCAAAAGGTAACCGACGGTTCCTGACTTTCTCCGCTTTCCGCAACCGTAACCATTTGTCATTCGGATTACTTCATCCATAAACCTTTTTTGATTATTTCTAAGGGCCCTTCCCTTTTTAAAAGGACTGATTGGTCTGCTCAGAAAAGGTACAAAGTGGACTGCAGTTTGGCTGACCTCCTTCTTCCCATTCGGGTTGACCCTGAAGCACAGTAAGAAGGAATGGAACCACTGGAGAGTCGTCTGCAGTTCACACTTGGTTGGGCAAAGACGACTTACTTTTTGGAAGCGGAACACGAACCGAGGCTATTCCGGGTTTTTTTTGAGCGTAGCGAAATCAAGGTTTATGATAAAGTCAGCGAAGTTTCTATGGTGTTCTACCTTTGCATAGTCTCGGTCCACAGTGTAAGGCTCCGCACCTGAGCCTCGTTAGACTCAGCTGAAGTGTAAGGTATAAGTGAAGAGAATAGAAGAGATTAAGTCCGTCACTTAGCCTAGTCGATATCCACAGCTGACGCAACTCCGTACCGACGCCTCACTACTACAACATTAATTAACTTAAGGGCTAAGCGATTTCATAAGCTGAGCTTTCCTTAACCAGCTGATCTGACTTCGTAACCTCACCGTACTTTTTTTTCTTACTGTAGCATAGGCCTTCGCCACTTCAAACGGGCGAAGCGCCCCTCTTTTTTCGAAAAAGCGGGGTCTTACTTATTCAGGGGGATGAAAGAAAAAGAAAGAGATCAGGGGGCTTTATGATCGGAGAAAGAGAAGGGGCATGGTTGGTGTGTCACTGGGTCGGTGAGGGAACCCGTAGGAAGGGGGGACGACCCCCGAATTCTCATCAGAAATCGCCAACATGAACACAAATGAAATCTTGAATTGCGTATAGAAACAAAACGAACCACTTCTATTCTCGGAGCTGAGGTATATGAAGAATGGCTTTTTGGTCCCTTTCGTACAGTGGTTAGGACATCGTCTTTTCATGTCGAAGACACGGGTTCGATTCCCGTAAGGGATAGGTACTCATTCCCGGCCGCTTTCAGTTAGTCTTCATTGCTGAGTGATCGCTCGCTATCTGGCTGGAAAAGGTGGTCCGGAAGCTTTCTCTCGCCCAGCCTTCGCCTTCTTCAGTGGCCGAGTTGAAGCGTTCAACGTCGCCACCTTTCTTTTTCAAGGTTGAGCTTGTTCAATTGAAGCATTTGCTATGCTCCTTGTTCAAGAGAAAGCGAGGACTTTAGCTACCGGCCCAAACAAAAAAAGAGATTAGCCTCTTGATCGATCGATTGATTGGATCGAAGTAGGAAGGGGTTGATTGAAGTGTGAGATCAGCCCAAGACTAAGGCCGAGCAACTAGCTGCTGCAGGATTGGACGTCTATCTATCTCACCACGCTCCCCTACTCCTAACAAGGCCGGCGGAAGGAATGCTCTGCTCATCTTTCTTACGGCTCATTACCGCAGCGCTCGAAAACCCCTTCGGCTTCTTCCATTCAAAACTAAAGTATTTTTTCCCCGATTCTTATAGGTAAATAACTGAAGTGAAGCGAAGGCATTATTCTTATTGAAGGAAAGAGATGGCGGGTCGGTCAATTGCATTAGGTAGGAGATGCAGAACCTGTCTTAACCTTACTTCCTGAGCTCAGTTGATTGTTGAAGCAGTAGCTCGGGATCGAGAGCTGGATGCTTACCTTATTTTTAAATCAAAATGAAGGAAAAAGGGTTTTTTATTTTTTATATAGAGAGATGAGTCAGGGGGGGTTGCTGGCTAACTCGTGCAATCAACGACAAATTCCTTCGCCTTAGTAAGCTAGCTTTGTAAGCTAAGCAAGCCAGGTTCCCCGGGCTTTCTTCTCGACCAGACGAAGGAGATATGAATTCCATTCAGGCGGGTAAGGGCTTGACCGTGTCTTTTCTCGGGTTGGAGGCGAAAACTGGAAAGTTCATCATTCAGTAGTGGGCTGTTCATAGAAAAGAAGGGGTCGCCCAACGAGTGGCAGATCTGGATAGAGTCTCGCTCATAGAAGAAGAGTACGCGCGCTAGCGCGCTACGGCTTAGGCAGTTGATCGGATCAGATAGCCCTTCGGGCAAGCAACCAAACCTGGCACATCAAATTCCATTCCGATCAACAACTTGGAGGTATGGCTGAGTGGCTTAAGGCATTGGTTTGCTAAATCGACATACAAGAAAATTGTATCATGGGTTCGAATCCCATTTCCTCCGGCACGCAAATGAAAGGGGCGGGCGCAATTACGTGAGAGAAAGAACCTCTTGGTGGAGTCCAGTCCCCCGAATAGCACTACTTAGTGACTAGGAGCAGAGAGCCCGTTGCGCCTTGTTTTTCTTTGGCCGGCCTATCTTCTTTCTATAGGCAAGCTCCCTCCGGCCGTCGAGTCCCTGGAAGGCTCTCGGTTTTGAGCACGTTGGGGGATTAGGCGGCAAAAGAGCTACTCGAAAGCTTGACGAACAAGCGAAAAAGCCTATATCTTCTTATTAGTCAAGGGCTTTTCCCTGACTAGTGAAGTGGTAAGGTAGGTCGCTATTCGATGAAGAAAACATACTTTAGGAAAGTGGTTCAGGTAGCTCAGCTGGTTAGAGCAAAGGACTGAAAATCCTTGTGTCAGTGGTTCGAATCCACTTCTAAGCGGGCGAAGGGTCCAAAGCACACGTAGCTGGGAGCAAGCCGGATTTTCAAATTCAAGTGAAGTGAAAGAGTAAGCCAAAAAAAAATGTGAGCGCTCCTGCACTATACGGCTGGCGTCCCCCTATCTTGTCTTGCTGGAGGCAGATTTTCTAAAAAAAGCGGTTGATTCTTCGGATTGGTTCTCGCATCCCTGTGCCAAAAAGGATGGGCGAGTTCGGTTTGAGTCTTCATCGATCGGGTGGATCTATATGCTCGGGGGTGGCGAGACGAGGTGTAGCGCAGTCTGGTCAGCGCATCTGTTTTGGGTACAGAGGGCCATAGGTTCGAATCCTGTCACCTTGATGTGATGGGTTGAAGTGCCACCAACCCGCCTAATATTTGTAAACATAGGGAAAAAACGCACATTTGGAATACTTGTTTATGGTTCGTTATTTCCTTTTCTTAATTACTTACTTTGGTGCAAGTTTTTTCGGACGTTTTCTAGGATCAGAAGGAACCGCTATAATGACCACTGGTCAAAATCTCATGCATTTTGCACTACTTATTTTCAGTTTGATTTTTATCAAACGTCTTTATTCTTCTAATACTGGGAAGTACGTTCGACTTATCTTCTATATATTGATTCTCTTTTCCATATATATCTTCCGGTCCTTTCTACAAATCTACTTATTAGTTAGAGCTTTTTTATATTAATATCTCCTTTATTATTTTGAATATGTTGCCTGTGGGTGGGGGGCAAGCGCTTCCTCTTCCAGGGCCTTCCAGTCCAGTCTCCCACTCGCCAAGTAGCGAAGACTCATTCGCGATCGGGGTCCTATTGGAACCTTGGCCTATCACTCCAAATTTAGGTATGGAAAATTCCATGCAAGCTCGAATCCGAGGACTCGAAAATGAGAATTCGATTTTTATCCTTGAGAAAGAAAGGGGCCAATATTGGCATGAAATTCAGACAGGGCTTAGGAATTGTTCAACTCAGCAAGAATATGACATTCAACTCAACTTCGAAAACCGCGATCTTCAGATCCGGGAAAAGAAAACAGAATGTTATTCGTTGGTCCGCGCAATAGTATTTCATCAACCTGCCTTGATGGCAAATTCCCAATATGAAACTCCAGAGATTGCCATTCAGCAGTTCTGTGAGGATACCCGAACGGACTTGGAAAGAGAAGATGAGCACCGGTTGGGGTTGCACTCTGGGGACACTGACTGGGTTGAAATATCGATATACCGAAAGGTAGCTCTAGATATGCGCCAAAATGGCCCACAATCTTTTTATTTAAAAAAGATATTGGGTTTTTTTTTATACAAAAAGGAAGGGGGAAGTGTTGAGGCGGGTCCCATCCACCAGATTACTTACTTTAGAGAGTGGAATGAATTAAAAAAGTGTACAGGAACTGGTTTAAGAAAAGGGGTCAAGAACTACATAGATCTGATACCTTCTTCCCTTGATCTGGGAGGTAGGTTATGTAGGCGTACAACTTTTCCTAGGTTGTGTTCGATCACAAAAGGCCAAAAAATCGATTTGGGGATAAAGCGGTTCTCAGTTGAAAATGAAATTTCTCTTCTTTCATACCGGAAAGAGAGCAGTGGATGATTTAACACTATCCCAATCTCTATCAAGAGTACCTGCGCTTATTGATTCAATTGCAAACAGAACACCAGATACGAGAACAATAAGAATTCATACTCCAAACTACCAGCTCATTTTCCTCCTTCCTTTTTAAAGCGGACATCCGCCCAGGAAAAAGAAATTGATATAGGGTTTTATTCCAGATATGCCATAGCTGTTGAATATCTAACTTACAAACAAAAACCCTATATGAAAGCAGCCTTGATTGCCAACAGATTTGATTGCCGCGGATAAGAGATAAGTGAAATTTGATTTTCCTTCCCTCCCATCCGAGTGACATATCCCTGTCAATAGTCCTTCCAGTGAGAAAACATCAATCTCATATGATAAAAAAAGTACTCCCACATCTCAGATTTAGAACCTTACTTCGCGAAAAAGGTTTCTGTTTTGTTGACTTCATTCTTTCCTGCTTTAGTGTCTTGCTAGCTATTTCATTCAAGCAGGAGTGCCCATTTACTTTTACCCTTATAACCACTGCATCCTTAGCAATATTCGAGTGGACAGAAACGATTGCATTTCTTGCAGTAATGGACACTAGAGATTCATTAGCTGATACGGCAGCTTCTCTTGATTTTTCAGTGGGTTATTAAAGAGTTTCTCCTTGCTTCCTAAACTCATTTTGCTGCTTTATACTCAATTTCGTAGCTAGCTCGAGGTCAGCGTGACACTATGACTGTTTACAGTGGAAAAAACCATTCTACCTCTTCAAACGCCAGTGTTACCATTTCTTGTTCTTTACTACTATTGTATGTTTTGATCATTTTTATTTGCTGCTACAAGGTCAGATACCGAGAAAGAAAAGGAATTTTACACTGCAATAACTATAGATGACATCCATACTCTCACAGTTGGTATGAATTCATCAATGGGGATACCCACTAGTCGGGGAAGTATAACTTCTATAACCACATTTACAGCTGGAACTTCATTAGCAGCAGTGGACGCAAGAGCTTACTTCCCAACACAAAAGCCGGGATTGGAATAACCTTTGCTTCCGGCCCCTTATTGCTCAGGGCTGGATTCTTTTCATTCACCTTCTAGTTACTCTTGTGAACTCATAGCATTCTCTTCACTTAACGGCTTACCCGCGGGATATCATTAGATAAGGGCTTCCCCTTCTTCTTTTCTTGGGATTTACAGAGCTAACGAAAATAAGAACACAAGCAAAGATAGCAACCAATACACTTCAACCCCAAAAGAAAGGAAACTCAATAACTCAGAGCTCAGCAACTACAACTCAAGAGCAGCTACTTAACTCAAGAAGGAGAGTGAACGAGGGCGTCTTACCCGACTGAAAGAGTGGATTTATTCTCTAGGGAAAGAAGGAAAAGACGAGAAAGCCCTGGGGAACCTGGGACTGAAATCAATAGAATTCATTAACTCCTACGGGCATCCCACTCTAATAGAGTAATCTAGACTATTTCATACTCCTCTAGCGAATAAGTGCTCACTTCCTTTCTCATTCCCCTGCTACTTGAACTTGTTTAAAGCCATAGGCAATTGGCACAGGCCGTTAAGGTTCCTTCGCTGCTTTGTGCGCTAAGAGCTTTCAAAGTTAGGAGAGGAAGGATGGAACAGAGAAGGACATTGGTCAGAGTGAAACTGAACCAGGATTCGCTATCTATGCCACAAAGCTACTTCAAGGCAAGCTCGATCGGAGGTATGAATTCTAATTCACAAAATCCCTCAGGCTTTTCAGTATTTTCGTAACAAGGCTAGATTGATTCATTCTTAGCTCTTCTGGGAGGATCCGATGACGGACTCCATGGATTGAGCCTTTTCCTTTCTCCTACTATGTGAATGGTTGGGCTCACATTGAATACTGCGGATCGGGGTTATTTACTTCACTGACAAAGAGGGTGCCTCAATGGTTTTGAATCACCCCTTTGGGATTCCTCAAGACAGGTACCACAGACGACACATGTTGTAGTTAAGTATTTGTTGGCTCGAGAGACCTTCTCAATAGTAAGATGCGGAGATCCACCGATGTCTTCACATTCCATCCCCGTATCGGAGACCTGAAAGGGGCTTGATTCAGTTACTTTTTCGAGGCCGTTAAGGGGAAGGTACTATCTATTTAGAAGTAGCAGAAAGGTCCCCCGCGGTCTTATCGCTATTCTATTTGGCGAATTGCCTTTGAGCAAGAACATAGGGGAATGGTTCCCAAAAGAAAGAAATTGATCCGATCGTAAGAAACCACCTCTTTCCGCCATTCTATTATTCGTCGAAACAAATGAATGCTGTCAAAGCTCTCTAAAGTTAAACGATTTCAATGACAAAGAAGAGATTACGGGCTAGACTGCCTGAAGTCAGTCCAAAGCCTAATTAGAAGCTGGGTTAAGCCTAGGCTTGTCTTTCCTGAGTCGGTTAAACACTCTTGCAAGATTCACCAGAAAGTCTTCGTTCTTTCGAGATTTTACAATCATATCATCTACATAAACTTCCATCTCAAAGTGTACCATGTCATGGAAGAGCGTGATCATGGCCCAAAAGTAGGTTGCCTCAGCATTCTTGAGTCCAAAGGGCATGACTCGATAGCAGAAGGTACCTCAAGGTGTAGTTCAAGCTGTCTTTTCCCTATCTTCATCATCAATGACTGAAACTGCCTAACATACTCACGCACGGACCCTCTGATGCTTTTCCCGCCGTCTATACCTTTTCTTGCTTTGCTTCTGCGACCGGCGCCCGCGGGTGATCCCCAGGCCCCCAAATCCAGAGGTATGCTCCCGGCAATGGAAGTCTATATGCTAGTGGAGAATCTATTTCTGGATCTGGAAATGGATATAGAGACCCCCTCCGAAGAAAAGATCTGCTACCCTTTCCAGTCCTGTCATCCGGCAAAACATGAGGTTTTGGTTCTAAATGTGTTGGTTGGAGCGATGGGATTTGTTTGATTCCCATTCCCTGCTGCCTCTTCAAGTTGTCGGCTTCTTTCTAAAGAGAAATTCTCTCATTGAAAGAAAAGCTAGTCCTTCGCTCAAGAACTAGACTCAAGTGATTGTGCTTACCAGTCAAGACAGGAAGGTGGGACGCTAGCTAGACTCTTGGTCGAAGGGCCAAGCCCCCCTTCTCTAATGCGCATATTGAGACTGAGCTTGCTTGCATCTGATCTAAGACTCTCGCACCTCCCCTTGTACCAAGAAGCAAGTTCAGAACAGAAGGATAAGGGGTTTGCTGGGGAAAGATAATCTATTTGATAGGAAGACGTGCGCCAATCCACTTCTTTTCGAACGGTGAAGAAGGATAATCGAATAAGTCAAGGTCTTTCGCTTCCAGCTGGCGGATCAATGCCACAGCTTCCCCTCTCGGTTTTCCGAACAAAGGTTTCAGTGGGTACCGCGCTTGCTACTAGACTAAGAAAGTGGAGCAATAGACGTTCCACTTGTACTTGTCCTCTTCCTTGCTCTTTTCAATAGATTCTATTAAGAATTAAGACCCCGTTGGCCAAACAGGAAGAGTAAGCAAGCTTCCTACACATGCTTAGGGGGAATATTTTAGATGGGTTTGAATTGCCCAAGGAATCGATTGAAGACTGAGCGAGTAGAAAAGCAGTTGCAAGCAAGTAGGAGTCCCAAACTAAGACTAACATAGTAACTGCTATTAACTCAGCCCCTTTGGAAAAAAAATTCCAACATTTGACTATTAAACCAAGTTCCTGAGGCTTATCCGAAGGAGAAAACAATTCCTCATCCCTCGTTTAGAAGGCAAGAATTAGAAGCATTCGGGCCTCTAAAGCAAGATGAAAGTTTCCTGCTGGATAAGAAGACCTAAAAGACCAGTCAAGGGAATCCACCTTTCAACTTCTTCTCGGAAATATTATACCCAATCAAAAGCCCTAAGTCGAAGCCTTGAGTAAATAAAGAAAACTGCTATCTGCTTTCTTCCCTGTTGGAAGAAGGCTATCTCGGGGTCGTATAAATTGTAGATTTGCTTGGGTCCAGGGCTCTGCCGATGGCCAGATAGGCGAAGCGGTTCACCACTCTGCTTCCAGATTTCATTGTTAGTCTAATTTCATTATTGAGCGAGGCGTAGACTTGCCCTGAGGTCGATTCGTTCGGATGTCAGTACACTTCCCCACTTTTGTAACTTTCGTTGAAAATGGAGTCGGCATTGCTCCTGTCATGCATTCGCCCATGACGACCATTTGGTAAGTTCTAGCGCTCTTTTCGATCCCAGGCAAGTACGACTGACCGTGTACTGTGCCAGAGTAGCACTCTGAGCGGAGGGGACAGCCCTAACTATACCAAAAGTGGCATAGCTAAAGACCCCCCTCTGTCTTATTTATTTCTCTTTGTCCCTGCGAGGCGATCCAGAGTCTTCTTTTGAGCTTTGTTCCTGGTCTCCGAACGCTGTAGGTCAAGCTTAGCTTCTCGGCTTCATTGCTCTCACCCGGTTCGAGACTCTCGAAGAGGTTGATGAGGACCGCTATCTTCGTCTCAAACTAGAAGATGCACCTATCATAAATCCCTTATTCTATTCTAGCATAAAAAAAAGAACTCTTCTAAACGGTCGAGCAGGTACCTCTTCTTCTTAGTCTTTACAGCCCTATTACTCTGCCCTTTGCAAATCCAAATTGATGTTTGATGCGGCATAGAGATGCATTGGTGGGTCGCAGATATAGTCCTAACCAGCCGCACGCAGGAGCTATCTTCCTCGCCAATTCTAGACCATACCTTCCTCGAGAAATAGCCCTCGTTAGGAAAGAATCGATCGCTCCATACCTATAGAATCAGTCTAAAATCTCCGGCCTGTGATCAATATCTTTTCCACGGCAACTTGATAAGCGCAGAAAGACCTTTGGGGAACTAGTGTCGGAGTACTCACGAAAGCAGAAACAGCGAGTGAAGCCCCGATAATGGCAATATAGCAGCCCGTTTTCAGGGACCAATGAATGGATAAAAGCGGATTTGATAATGATACTCTTGCTCGGCTATACTAAACCGGTTCTGCCTCACCAGGCTTACGAGAAGGGGCAAGTCGTCTTTAAACTGCGCAAACCAAAATGTATTCCGGAACTGAGAGAGGCCTCCTTCATACTTCATACATAAGTAAAAAGCTTCAGCTCCCTTTTCCTGCGCCCTAGGAGCCTATACCCACAACTAAATTGAATCAACATCAATCAATACGTTCCCGAAAAGAACAGATTCGGGGTTTACCCCATTATTCTTGCCCGAAGTTCTCCTCCGAATTCATATATTTACTTACTGGCTGGCGAACAACTAAAAGAAGGAAAGGTGCGCATTGAATGAGCTCCCTTTACGTAAATAGATTAATAGAACCTCCCCTGCTTGTGATCGAGTCTGGCAATATAGTAAAGCTCGGCCTACTACGGCTAATTTCCTGGTGTTTTACCCGCGCGCGGGGAAGAGTGGAAACAGCGCCGTTTTCTCCTTCTATATCCTGCGGGGATTTCAACCTTGCCTACGGCCTAGAGCTAGCAGCAGATCCATCTATCGTTGATCGCAGGAAAGCGTTTAGAAGCGAGATGGAAGAGACCTGACGAGCATTGCCATTGAACAAGGCTAATCCATCTCTCAAGTTTGATCCTTCTCGTTTCCCTTTCGCCCCACCTAAGAGCCATCCTGGGTTTGTCGACCCAGAAGGTTGGGATGGAAGGATAGGTACCGTCTAATCTAAACCTAATTGATCCACCATATCATACACCCTCAAAAGAAGCCCCCTTAAGCTTAAGTTAGGGGACTTAAAAACCTCAGAGTATTGTATGTACAGGATTTTAGGTTGAAAGTCAATTTCCCTTCATAGAAAATAGGACACGTTTCATAAACACTTTGACTTCCCTTGCTTGCCCGGTTAATCTTTCATAAACAAGCACCTGGTGCTCCCTGAGCCCGAAGCTCCGCACTCCTGACTACTCTCGTTTATCATTATCTAGAGCTTCCCGATCCAAGTAAGAAGGTATATGGGGGAAAGACAGAGTGCCTAGAGCAGACTTACCGAGACAAGAGCCTGATGCTTTGAGCTTTCGGGCAGACCTGCCTTGGTCCAATCCCCAGCAGTTCACTGACCTATCACTGGTTGTAAGGGAATTTTAGACCTTGTGACCTCTATGGCATTCCTGACACCTTTTCTCGTATTCGTCTTCTAATCGAAGAAAGCTCCAACCTCTGTGCACCTGTCGCATGAAGGAATAGAAGGAAGGCTCTTTGCGAGAGAGTAGTTCCGGGTCAGAGAAAAGTAGCTTCTTAGAAAGTGAGGGAGTTATAATAAAATAAGAGAAAGGGCAATCCTTCCTACGATTACGATGACTGGTAACGGAGTCTCGAAAGAAAAGGAAAAGATAGAGAACCTCTTTTCTTTACACGATAGGAGGAATACTAGGGTTATTATGCTCTTTTTCTAAATGGCAATAGAAAGCCAGAATTGCTTTAATATTTCTTCCCTTTCCAACATTTTAGTGTGAATTAAAGCATCTAATTCAGTCACATTTAATACCACATCATTCGATCTCTTTAATATAGAACCATCATCCAAACCTTCCACTTCCGTATAGACATCAGAATCTCCACTATATGGAGGATAATCGGGATTAACAAACTTAGATGGAGCAGGCATCTTTTTGCTCTTCTTCTTAGAAAAGGTAAACCTCTTTTTATTCGATTTCTTCCTCTTTTTCTCACCCTTTCCGTTTTTTCTATTTGCTTTGTTTGACACAAGATTCCCCATTCTTATACTATGTTATATAAGATTGCTTCCTTATAGGAAGGGCCCTAGATTTTTTATTACTTAAGATTGGGTGCTCCGGCGGTCTGGCCTTGGCCATTGGATTTGCTGTGAGGGCCGTCATGGCTGACGAAACCAAATCTGGTAAGCTGATGCGGGCTCTATCTGGCTCTTCGGAACCAAAGCTTCCTTTGCCGCCAACCACCTCGTCGCCCGTACCTTCGCTCTCGAGCGATAACGACTCGTGGATTGACAAATGGTACGGCACCCATGAATAGTCTTCTTCTTCGTTGTCGAACCCAATTCAACAACCGCTCTTCCTTCTTATTGATAGCAAAGGTCCTTCTAATTAGCGTGCTTAACCCGGCAAGATCAGATCTACGAATATAAAGTCTTCCTAGCTAATCTTTTCCTATTAATGGCTTTCGAAAGGAATAGCATTACCAGCGGGAATGAGAGCAAGTATAGCTGATGATATTGCTTAGGAGTGAAGGATGGAACAGTGGAAGGCTGGTCCGAAGAAGTGGCAGCAGCATGCAACGTATTGGTCTTTCGGGAAGAAAAGAAGGCTTTCAAGTCTTCTTTGGTGGGAGCCGTAGTTCGTATCGTCTATTGGCTCCCAATTATCATTGCCTATCCGCTCGAAGCCTTTAAGTAAAGGACTGGGGAATTCCATCAATACTGATCGTAGACAATTGACATTAAATGGGAAGAGTAGACTTGAAACCGAGCGGGAACATGGCTGGGAGTAGCCTTTAACAGTGCTGGTCTACCCCGATTTTCCCATTGAGAGGGACTGAAAGACTTGGTTTCGCCACCCCTATTTAATTAGTATTAGTAGAGCTCTATTGAGAAAGACCTTGGAATTGGCCAATCACCAAGAGCGATGTTAGGTTAGCATTCTGTTAGAACGAATAGAACGAACTCGAGTTCAGTTCACCGGTACGGCACAGCCGGGGAGAGCGGAGAAAGGTACAGCACAACTAGAATGCTTTTTCAGAAAGAATCCCGCAAAAGCTTCCGAAAGAAGTAATGCAATTGGTTGACCCAACAAGGTAACGGAGAGGAAAGACCCCTACCGCTAACTTCTCTGGCCTAATCTCCTGTGTCGAAGCGGTCCTTAGATCGGGGCAAGCTTTCTTGTTCTCGTGTCACTACAGGTCCTAGGGATGGGACTTTCAGGCCAAGTGCAGATTCGTCGAAATCGAAAGATTGCCTCTTATTTGCTAAGGTTGGCGAATCAAACAGTCTCAGTCAAGGTCTCGGCACAAAAGAAAGGCCGGGCGAAAAAAATCATGTATGTATAGTAGTTGTAGAGATCTACCCCCTCATACGAGTTCCGTGAACAACAAAAATCAGGGCAGTGGGTGCCTATGAGTTCTATCTTTCATCACCAATCAGTGGATTATAAAGCTTTCACGTTCCAAGGAATGACATGGCTGCTCAAGAACCCGTTCAAAACGTGGGAAAAATAAATGCCTAAAGTAGGTCCCCACGTCAGTTTAAACTCCACTCTCTAAGCTTCGCAAATTCGAATTTCGGATCTCTTTGGCTAAAGAAGGGTTACCGGGCAATGCCATCATCCCTTTCCTTAGATGCCCACTTCCATCGGGGAGCGACATTGGGTAAGGAAAAGCAGCTTTCAAATCGGATTCTATCACAATTCGTTAAGCCAACTCCGAACACCTTCTATAGCCTTTGTCCTGCTCAAGCGAGAGCCTATTCTGACTTGCTTTCCACCACCGTCATTGGATTGGGCTTTCTGGATCCCCTTTCTTCGGGCCTTCCTTTCAGAGATACCTATTCAAAAAGCAGAAAAGCGATGCCTGTTGTCGAACTTGCTACCATAGCAACCACTTTCGTAAGCCGAGGCCCACTCCACTCCCTGTAGGATGAAACTTTCTTCGGTTCTTTTGATATTGAGTCTGACTCTTCCATAAACACCGGTGATCCAGTACCAGACTTCGCCTTTTTGGCTACCCTTCCTCTATCAACAAACAGGAAAGAAAGGTATTTCTCTCTTGAAGGCAAAAACTGGATGCTTTTTTTAAGGTTTAGCTATCGATACGTGAACTCTTTGTGCTTGCTTAGCCGCCTTCTCTTTCCTTCAATCAAGCATTTCCAAGCTACAGGAGCGAGCATAAAAAAGCGAGTTTACGAGCTATCATAAGGGTATTCACTGAAGGATGTAAGCGAATTCCTAGGCTCATTCTCTTTCTATTGCTATTGCTCCCGAGAGTAGCAGTTGCTATATTACAAGTCCTCTTTGGCTTAAGCTGTGAACATGCTTTCAAGCCTATTTGATATCAATGCTGACGTAATCATATCTCATATCAAGCTAGCCTTTCTTTCTGCTCTCAACTGAGTGGGTAGTCGTGGATTGGCCCTTTCAGTCAGTTAGGAGTTCCATTGATGACAGACATTCCGCTAAGGATAAGGATCCAAGTTGCTATCTTAATGCATGTGATTGATAGTCCGTTTTCAGACCTAACTATACCTTTCCTTACCATCGGCAAAGTCTCCTTTTAAAGCTGTCTATTGATTGGCCTTGTAGGAAGTTTCTTTGCTTTGAAAGAGAGAGAGTAGATTGGATGAAAGCTCACGGATAAAGACGGACCCTGCAATTTCTTATATAGGAGCCCGTTCCTCTTTGATTCGAGAGTTGGAAATCTTCTTGCTAAGACATGAGATCCGGTTCTGGCTAATACCTGCTTTGAGCTGGCTTCCGAAGGGAAAAACTAATAAATGAAATGCCACTATCGTCAGCGATTTTCCCCGACTAGTCACTTATCTTCATGAAGGGTAATCGCTCCTTCACTTCGTGAACTCAGGCAAGTATAAATAACCTATCTCTGAGTTCAGTCTTCCAAGGAGCAGTCCTTAAGGAGCGTCTGTCCAAGGAAAGCAAGCAAGCCAATAAGTGAGTTATTCCAATCAGTCCTTGCATTCCGGGCAAGCCAGTATGGTATCAATGCTTTCTCTTTATGCTTTCTAGATCAAATCGTAAGTAGTGAGCCAGTCAAGTAAGTAAGGAAGTCTCCTTCCCTGGTTCTTATCAGTCGAAGGGTCTGTCTGGCAAAGGAGTAGGTCAAACTCCAAATCGAAGGATCCACTAGCATCTCTTTTCGAGAAATTGAGTTGGCCCCGCTTATTTGATTGTACTTTTAATAAGTAATAGGAAGAATAGTCGAAGATAAGATAGTAATAAAGCCTGTCTCTTCCATCAAGTTCTTTTAGGTCGGTCAGAGCCATTCGAGAGTTCCTCTATCTAGTCACTGGGATTCTCCTGATGAATAGGTGTATGAAACTGGGTTTTGCTAGAAAGCTTTGACCAAATCGTGAAGAGATGGCTGTGAATTCAATGGCTTAAGTCAATAAACTCAATATGAATTAGTGGGGCACTTCTTGCTTACTGCACTAGCGGTCATCCGTCAATGTCTAGTAAAGAATTCCATTTTTAGGAGCAACGATTCGGGTTGGGTATCCTTCACAAAGAAGGAAGGTGAAAGGCTAACCGCAACTTTAGCATATTCTAAGAATTCCGGTTTTCCAGAAGCATCATCTTAGAACATTGCAACGTGGGTCATATCGCAAAGCCGGAGCTTACAGCATTTACCATTCAAAGTAGGTAGCGCACTTTCTCATCATTCGAAGCTATCTCCATCTGTCAAGGAGAAGGCATGGTACCTCAACCAGCTGGGCAAGGGACTACTATTGAAAGAACTCGTTGGGTTGCGTTAGACCGAACTCTAAAAGTAAACTTCAACGAGATCCGGTAACTTTTATGAATGTGGAGGAGTGGGGCATTTTTCTCGTTACTGTCCCAAAGACGGACGAATGCTGCTGGGGAAGTGCAGAATAGACCAACTGAAGATGGAAGAGTGAACGTTGTGGAGCCTAGAGCCCGGGAAGCTCTAAAGGTAAGTTCAAGTCGGAAATATAGCGGAGGCTCTGACGCTTAGGAGAGAAGCCAGTTTCGCTGTCGTTAGATTGTGTGGCAAGGTGAGCCAACGTCAGCAAAAAGGAGGAGGAGACGGAAGGCTGTATTCCGAATCTATGTCGGAATTGGCCAGTGCAAAGAGGCTCATTGATGCTGGGAGTTCGGATAACATAGTGTACACGGGGATGGTGGATCAGTTGGGGCGGACGCCCTTTTAAGTAAGGGCCTCATCCAGAGCCCTTTCGAATCAGACCAAAAAAAAAGGGCATGAGCAGTGGCCCTATGTTGAGTAAGGGGTGAGATAGGACGAGCTAAGTCTGCAGCAGAGTAGAATGAAACCTTGAAGGCCATGAATAACCACCATGCCGTTGTTGAAGAGATCAGGTTGCGTGATCTCCACCCTTCCGATAAAGACCTTAGCACCAGCAGTTGTGCTGGTCTTTCTATTGACCGAATCAGAGGTGACGGTGATGCAACGGCCTGGACTCAAGGTCTCGATCTTGGTACCAAAAGCAAGTCTCCGCATATAATCAATTGTGAAGAGACCAGGAAGGGGAAAAATGCCTCTTGGATTAAGGCAAGAGCGCCAAGCGCATGCGCGAAATGAGAGCTAGAGGAATGGGAAGACAAGAGAATTCCCGGGTACTCCATATACCAAAATAAATGATTTAAATAGAGCGAAGAATGTAAAGGCAGGCTACTAGTCGTTTTGATCTTTGTTTTTCTTTCCCACGGAGCGGTAAGGTCACAGTGAGTTTAAGGAGAGTGTAACGAAGTGCTTACCGTAGAATCACAATTGCATGAGTGAAAGTTTGGGCCTTCTAGTGATCCTACGCTCAGTAGATATCCATTTTTCCAGAAGGGTTGTGGAAGAGTAGTCTAAGGAATACTGAATCCGCTGACCGGGAAAAAAGGTGACCTTTTGGACTGCCATGTCTCCTTTCCTTTGTAAGGATGAAGTAGATTCCACCACCTAAATAGTGAAGGGTCCTTCAATTCAAGTAATGCGTCGGGCTGTCTTAGAACTCCACTTCATCTTGGGAATATCGAAATGGTGTAAGAGGGCTGGGTGTGACGTCCAGATAAGATAATACTTTTTTTAGATTAATACCTGAGGGTCTTGCCACTAGTCTAAAAGGAAGGACCGGCAGCGGGCTCTTTGTCACAGGACTCCTATCAGTTAGTCTCTCTCTTAGCCCTAAATGAACATAATGTTATAGTGTGAAGGAAGTCCTCTTTGTTGAGGAAGAATATAGGAGAATAAGAAGGTTAAGTCTTCTTTCTACAGGATCCGAACCTGCCTTTGTCTTACCACTTGCTCCCATGCCTAACTACCATAGGATCCAATATTGATACCAAAAGCCTGAACTATGGTCAAAGGTTTAAGGGGTCCATCCCTTATACGTTCATGCTTATAGGTTTAACCTTGTTCATGTAGCGCTTCAAGATCGGATCTCTCTTCAAGATGAAATAAGTGAGAAATGTACCGACATAACCCCCTTCCCAAAGCCTAAAGAAAGAGGGACCGAAGCCTCCTACCTTTCTTTATTCAGGGGATAACTTTCTATTTGAAAGCAAATAAAGTCTCATAGTATGTGGTGAGGGAAGCAGAGTGGATGGAGACGGACCCAATCACTGAACTGATGATGGGGCGCCAACTAGCCATCTCGATGAAGATAAAGAAAGAATGATTTAATGCACACGCTCCTCTTAGAGTAAGAGAGAGAAAGCATAGGCAAGATAAAGGGCGGGCATTGAAAGGCAAGCACTAAGAACTATTCGTAGTAAGAGTCCATATCGAAAAGGAGTAGGAGCGAAGCGACTGTAAGGAGAGGAGCGAAATAAAAGGAATGGGTAATTCGTTCAGATCGAAGAATTCTTTTCTTTTCCATTAGGCGACTTTGACAGCTTTCATTATCTATCTATTTTATGCATCAAAGAGCGTATTCGTCGAAAACAAAACAACCTATTCAACTATATGCAATTCTGTAACAACAACTGCGCATTCTCTGCATTTTCGATTTCCTTGTATTCCTAACAAAGTTGCCTTAGGGCTGGATTGAATCCTGAGCGATGTAATTGTGATCTTTTATGAGACCCTTTTCGACAGAGCTGAGCTTGATGGTGGACCGGGCTGCTTTTCCGGTTTATGGTAAAGTGGTTCTCATAATGGATGGATGCCTCTATAGAGGAGAAGGAGGCAGCTACCAAGGCGAGAAGGAGAGTTCAAATGCCTAAATATCTGTAACCTAGCCTCTATGGCAAAGCACTTTTTGAATCAGATCTTCTATGGTGGGAAGTTATCCGATCATACCTAATGAAAGCAAGAAGTTGCTGACCTAAGAGCATTCAAGAGCCCTTGATCCCCACTCGACCAACGCCGTATACCTAACTCGCTTAGGGAACGAGCGAAGATGTAGGATGTATGTTCTTTAGGAACCAGCTTGATGCTTTATGCTCGTTAGAGGTAAAGAGGACTAAAAAGGTCGAGCTACTTCGTTCCTTCACCGAGAAAGATGTGGGACGAGCGAAAGATTAAGAGTGAAAGAGTCAGAAGCGAAGAGAAATCAACTCAACCAACGAGTAGGTCGTGCTGGTCTGGAATTCCGTTCTTGAGGAGATGTGGAGATTGGTAAGATCGGAGTCCTGGGCTGATAGCAGTGCGTATAACGGAAAAGAAATTCCAAATTATGCTCCGTACTGTCAGAGGCGGGGCTGTTCGGTTTCCTATCAGTGCTCTCTCTTCTGTCATGTCTCTTGCCGGCTAGAAGCCACAAAGCAAGAGCAGATCTGATCGTAAAAAAAAAGTACCCTCATTCGATCTCAGATGGGCAAAGGAAGGCCGGGAAGGTAATAGAGTTCCGAAAGGCAAAATGTGAATGCTGGAAAATAGGTCTCAAGGAAAGTTGGCTCCAAAGGCCCCAACAAAAATCGAAAATATTGTTTAGTCTGAAATGGGCTTCTTCTGGAGTCTATTTCCGGGGATTTAGTTGAAAATAGGCTACCTTTCAATGAATTATTGAGGGGGGAACGAGTCCCGGACTACCCTTAGTCTACTAGTTTGACTAAAGATTTTAAAGCATGTATGCAATTCAGAAAAATGACTAGATTCTGACCTTCTAGGGGAACTGTTCTAAGTTGACTCCTCGCCTAGCTTAGAGAGATGCGACAAGAAAAGAAAGCCTTAGACAAGGAATCGGACCGGACTCTTATCTAAACAATTCTAAACCATTGAGCCTACCCTTGCACTACCTCCTCCTGCTGAAGTTACTCCCACTCCAGCACCTTTGCCTGAAGAACAAATTGCTGGTGAGTCTGCTGGGCCAGCATCTGGTAGTCCGTCTGACTCCCCTCCGTTGAGAGAACAATTGGCTGATAGGCCTACAGACGCTTTACGCTCCGGAATAGACTCGCTTTCTCTTTCTTTCTGTTGATGGACGATAGTAATACACTGTGTGGGACGGAGTAAGGGCCCTTCTCACCTCCCAATAGCATTTCCTATTGATTTGTCTCCTGGACTGGACCTATTCAGCTTAACTGAGCCAGAATCAAGCCCGCTGCCCGAGCTAGTACCTCGTATATGCCTTCACTTTCGCTTCCGGTATTGTCTTAGAGCTTCCGAAGGAATCAGAATAAGTGAAAAGTTCCCTTCCTTCGATATCGTACCCAAGTTCTTCCTAAACCCTTGTTTATGTCTTAATTGTTGTTAGGCAATAGACTCTTGTAACTTCAGTAAGTCACTCAGTTGGAAACTCCCTATTTCTATCTGAGCTTCTTTCTTCGAGCCTTGTCTCAGGTTCGTTCCTTAGCCCAGTGGTTTCTTTGACTCCTACTCTTATTAGACTCTTAGTTAGTCTGTCTGGTACCTTTCGTTCCTAACTGTAAGAGCTTATTCGAGCCGTGTCTTAAGACTTGACCAACTCTCAACGCGTCTAGTCTTTCCTCTGCAACATCAGCTTTAACAGTAACGGTTAAGCATTGGAATAAGGCAGTTTTTACAGCGCTTTTGACCCTCATATGAGAAATCACTAATTAGGTGGAGATATCATAGGTTAAGAATGAAGCCAATGTTGGTGGTGAAGGAAGTTAATCAGCATCGGTCGTTCAAAAAGGGATTGACCTAAGGCAAGGTTTACTTATACTGGAGGAAGGAGAAGAGTTGATGAATGAGCGGCCTTTCTTTCCATAACTGGATAATCCAAGTATCCGGCCCACGCCCTAGCACGCAAAGTAGAATCAATCTATCCTAGCACGCCCCTCAGTGCGCTTTGTCCTTCTTTGCCGGCTTTAGCTGCTATCAATGAGACAATGCCCAATGGAGGGCTATGGCTATGAAATGTGTGTAGCTCAATCATCAGCTATTCATCCTCTCCTACGGCCTTCGCATAGAAGTTCCAGAGGTGAATCTCGATTTGGTCATACGCCATACATGGATGAAGGAAGAAATGTTTTACACTTTCCAAAAGTAACAAAAAATACGGGGAAACCGTAACTTGTTGTTAATAAACTTGTTAGCAGCTAGAGAGGGCCTGTAGCCTTTACCTTTGAAACAAGTTCTTTCTATTAGAACCTAGACGAGGGTTTTAAACTATAGGCTATTCATACCCGGGGTCACCCCATCGGTTGAAATAAAAGAAAGTGGCATATGCCTCTGCGGAGTTTTCGTTAGCGAAATGCGCGCTGGCTAGGTCCTCTCCTTCAGTCTGGAGATAGTCAAGTTGTATTTCTGACATTTAAGAAATAATTCTTTGGCGAAGGGAAAGTAAAGGCCTCCGAGAAGCTTGATGGTTCTGTTCTGAGCCGCTCGCCACGGTTCTTCCTTGAAGAATACCCTGTAAAGGAAGCTTCCAATCCAATAGGGAGAAAATATTCCTCTTAGGCGATATTCCTCCTAGGCAGAGAAGACAATTCCCTTGGTGAAAGGTTACGTCGAAGACTGCGAGACTACTAGTTGGTATTCCTGCTTTGGTTTTCTAGCTAGTGATTGCAGGACAGGAATTCCCTCTTTGGGAAAACAAAACTTCGGCTAACTTCGATCGCAGAGAAGCAGGCTGCTGCCTTTTTTTCATCCGTGGGAAAAAATAGCCCGATTATGCTTTGCTGAACCCCTCAAAGCATCCAAAGGAATTGAACTTGACTTAATCAGCAAAGAAAAGAAAAACGGATCAACATGTGTATTTGAAGATCGTCCTCGGGCTTAGGAGTGTCCACATGAGTTCGTTGAGGTGTCTACACAGGAAAAAACAACTCTTTTCTATTCTGTCGAGAGGAACCTTCTGCATCGATTCGAGTGCTTTGTGGTCTAGACATGGACCTGGCTTGGCTGTATGGCGTAGACCCGATGCCGTCGCGAGGCTGTAGCTCGTAGTTGAAGCAGTTCCTGCCAGGTATCCCAGGGTGAGGACGAGACGGCTGTGATTGGGTTCGAAAGAGCTCTCATTAAAGCGCTTAATATAAAGAAAGGCTATTCAAAAATACGTCTTGTTTTTAGTAATAAAGCACTAGCTGCATTCCGTAAAGCAGTACTTAGCAAAAGTCTTCACAGTCCTAGGCGCACTAGACTAGAATAGATAGCACAGGTCGGAGGTGAAGCTTCCTTCTACTTATACCTGGAATTCAGGATCTTCCGCTGCGCGAATTTCTTGAGAAACGAAGTCATAGGCACGTAGGTTCAGGGCCAAACCGACTACTCCAAGAGCACTCATCCATAAACCTGTTACTGGTACAAATAACATAAAGAAATGTAACCAACGTTTATTGGAAAAAGCAACCCCAAAGATTTGCGACCAAAAGCGGTTAGCGGTGACCATGGAATAAGTTTCTTCAGCTTGAGTTGGGTTAAAAGCACGGAATGTATTTGCACCATCACCATCTTCAAATAAAGTATTTTCGACAGTAGCCCCATGAATAGCGCATAGTAAAGCAGCCCCCAATACACCGGCAACTCCCATCATATGAAACGGGTTCAGCGTCCAATTATGAAACCCTTGAAAAAAGAGGATGAATCGAAATATAGCTGCTACACCAAAACTAGGTGCAAAGAACCAACCCGATTGCCCTAGTGGATAAATCAGGAATACAGAAACAAAAACAGCAATTGGACCAGAGAATGCAATTGCATTATAAGGTCGCAATTGAACAGATCTAGCAAGCTCAAATTGACGTAACATGAAACCTATTACGCCATGCAGAGCAACAAAAGTCCACAGACCCCCTAATTGACACCAACGAGTAAAATCGCCTTGTGCTTCAGGACCCCATAGTAACAATAAAGAATGCGCTAAACTAAACTATTAGCAGGAGTGGAAACTGCGGCCGTTAAGAAATTACATCCTTCCAAATAGGAACTGGCCAATCCATGGGTATACCATGAAGTTACAAAGGTTGTACCTGTGGACCAACCTCTTTCTGCTACCCGATTGACAAAGCTTTCAGCCCTATCAAAGCCAGATCCCTCTCCTTTCACTCGACTTACTTCGTACCTCTCGCACAGTTGGAATTAAGGCGACTTACTTACGTACTTTATCCCTTCTCAAACATATCATGTCTCTTGCGAAGGGTTGGTGTGGCTTCTTTCTTTTATGCTATCCTTTTTCCATGAAGTATATTAAACCATTCTTCAGGTTGATGAGCCGGAACCTGAAATAGTTTCCAATGAACCACTACCCACACCAGAAAGATTGCCTCGGGCTGATGCTTACAGCGATGTGGCCTACTTTATACTAAATTAGTTTTCTATGGGGCTACCCAGAATCTATATGGGCTTAGGCCTGCCCAAATGATGTTCAGCGGTCTCTACCCAAGTAGCTGTGGCCCATGATCCAAAAGACCCGCAACTAGTTAATCACTCCGTGCCTTACCTTCTAACTAACCTCTTCGATTTCGCTTATCCTAACAGTAATTTCTTAGGCGTAACTGTTGAAGCTGGTTATGCAAAGGGTTGTTCACACAGGCAGTGTGATGTGATTCTGAGGGAACTTCACAAGGTAGTTAGTTTGCTCATTAAACAGGCATGATAGTCTTCACTCACAGAAAAGTAATGCGGAGAACTAGTAAGAATTGTGCCTATCATCCAATTCGTGCCGCATGGCGGGATTACTCTACTTCTACTCTATAAATGGGGGCTCAAAAAATGTCTTCTTCATCAAATTCAAACCAAAGAAGTAATAGCACGTATGGCTACTATTGCAGATGCAGTAAGACTCGCTGAAGTTGTAAACGAAATACAGCACGTAGAAAACGAACTGCGCCAACGCCGGAGAACCTTAACAGCCCTTTTTTGGAGACACTGGCTCCCGGCGAACGCGAACCCTGCCGTCGTGGAAAACCACATCCATGCGACGGACCAGAGAACAAGGTTCCTCGAGAGTAGACTTATAATGCTGCTAAAAGAACGGGAAGATCTCATTGTGCGTGCTGTCACCCGAGGTCACCGCAGAGGCTAGAAGGCTCCGTCGACTCTTTTTTTTAGTATCAAGCTGTTGATACTAGATAAAAGGTAACTCCAACAATTTCTTTGTCCCCAAAGTTCCTGCATCCTAGCGTCAAATCAAAGATGTAGAAAAACTATACATTAATTTACAAAACTTCCAACTAAGTACGCCTGGTGAACCTGGTTCTGCTTGAAAGCTATTCTTCCTAAAAGAAGAAAGGCACGTGATGGGTACCACTAGTCTTTTGAACGAAATCCCTCATAGCGGTTAGTGACAAAGACCAATGCTCACCGAGTTGAAGTAGTAGGTAGGGCAGGAGGTGTAAAAGAGTAGCACAACCGCTGGAGAGTGACGATTAGCAGTTTTTTGAATCAGTTAACCTGGTAATAAGTGGAACCGATGCTGTAAAGAAGGAAAAAGTCAAGACCCGTGCGACCTATCACTGGTTGTAAGGGAATTCCTGGAGTTCTTAGACCTTGTGACCTCTATTGCATTCCTAACACCATGTCGGTGAACATGTTGACTCTGAAGTTCAAATTTGTATTGACATCTGAAGAGCCGAAAAAAGTGAGTGCTCGAAACAGATTGAGCAAGTCCAAGGAGCCAATACACGGATCTCCTGATAGTCCTTTTGTGCTCGCTGCCACGCTGAATTACAAGGGAGTAAACGGAGCCAACAGACGGTTCAGAGGTGAGCAGGGACCCAGCCAAGGCCAAGGACTTGATTACTGACACAACCCTGATGACAAGCATAGGCTCCACTTGACGGCAAACAAAAGACTTGCTTTGTCTCGGATAATGGAGAAGGGTGTTGTAAGATTACAGGATTGGATTGAAAATAGGTTCACAATTCAATTGAGGCGTGTATTCGACCGTTGTACGAATGATTACTGCTTCACTTCGTGGTCAGCATAATTTGGATGAAACACAGCCGGGTGAGGGTTCAATATAGCTCGACCGATAGGGTGAGGATAGACCAAAAAAGCTTATTGACCCGTTCGAGCGGCAAAGCGAAGAACGACTACACCGAATACTTATGTCAAGCCTTAGCATCCAGCCTTTTCTCCCCACGATGTAAGCCGAACGAATGGAACCTAAGGAATGATTGGCCTTATTTCAGAGATTGGACTCTCTGACTGTGATTAGACCCTACTAATAGAAGCTCGAGCCAGGTTCCCTGGATCTACGTGTTCCTAGTAGGGGTAAAATGGATGAATTAAGAAGCGCGCCTCGGTAGACTTCAAGAGAAGAGCTTATGCTCTTACTATAGCACCAACCAAAAGCAGATTCTCGGCATCTCAGAGCAGAAAGGATTCCCTTGCTTTCGGGCGATTCCTCTTTGAGCCCGGCCACTCTTTTCATTTACTATCGAGAACTTGATTCGTGAAAATAGAGGATCTCCACTTATAGCTGCGTAAGAAAAGCTATTCAAAGGAGCTGGAAGAGATCCCGCCTCAGATGTACTCTTTTGAGAGATGATGAATCCCCTTTTGTTGCTCAGTTCCTCAATCAACCCTATGATCCTTAGATTTGGAAGGAATGACCTCGAAAGGTGAGTATCTCTTTTGGAGAAACTGTTTGAATTAGATATTCAAACTTGAGACTGCACTCCGTTCTGATGGGTTTACCGAGAAAGAGATTCTAGATTCTCGGGATGAATGGCGAAGGATTGCCTTTACAACGGATACCCGAGAGAAATATATGACACCACAAGGCATCGATGCCTGCCTGATTCAATGAGCCTTTCTTTTTTCTTTTCAAAGAGTATTCTAAGGGCGGTTCCTTAGCTTCACATCTACATCTACTTATAAAACACGTACACACAAGCAAGCTTGAATCCAATCCTGTTTAACTGAGAATGCCGTTCGTTACGTTACTTATAGTCTTTTAACGGAAGCTACACATTTCACACGACAGTCGATTTCGTTTAGCTAAGTGGCCTGTAAATCAAGCTCACCCTAACATCTGCTTGAACTCCCGCTCAGATCCATCTCCTATCCTTCTTGGGAAAGCTGTGGGAATAACCTCTTGGTAGGTAGCTAGTGCATACCAAAGTTGCTTACTTTTCTGAAAGATCGATTCTTTGAGCTTTTATCGGATCTAGAAAAGAGTGCAATTCACATTTGAAAGAAGCCCGCATACCCGCTCTTCTTTCCCCCAACACCCCTGATGTGGGTTGGGGCCTCGTCTTCTTGACTTGATAGATCAATCAGACTACAATTTTCAATCCGTAATCAAAGGATTTCTCAACCAAAAATAAGAACTGCAATCAAACTAAGAAAATCAATTTAGTAAATACTCAATTGAACTATGGCCTTCAAAAAGATAGCTTCTTTCTGATCTTTGATCAGAAGACGAATAAGATTAAAAAGGCCATCATTAATGCGAACAAGGCAATTGCCTCGGTCAGAGCAAAGCCCAAAATGGCATAACCAAATAATTGTTTGGCTAATGATGGATTGCGCGCCACGGAATGGATCAACGAACTGAAGACGTTTCCAATACCGACAGCAGCTCCCGCTAAGGCAATTGTAGCAGCTCCCGCACCTATTAATTTTGCTCCTTCTAACATCTCGTGTTTAGGACAGTCCTCACGCTTATGAATTTCATCATTCTTGATTTTCTTTATCTTTCAAATGAATATGATAATTTGATGCTTGATTTTCAAATGAAAATCTGCTTCTTCTCAGAAGTGGATTCTTTTCCTCGTTCCTTTTCTCGCCTCGCATTCTATTCGGAACACCAACCCAATCTCGACAACAAAGAAGTACAGAATTACATCAACTTATTTCTGCTCTCTCTTTCTTAAGTCAAGCAAAGACCAATCAAGGAAAGATCACTCCTAAAAGCAAGCGTGATCTTATATACGATGATACCACCAGACGTACCTCTGCCACCAGCCAAGGCTGATTGACTAAGTAACTCATCTGGGCCAGGTAGTCCCACAGCTCTTCTCTGTTTACGGGATCAGGGCTTGCATAGAGTGCGGTGAAAATCCAATCAAGATCTGTCTTCCGCTTTATCTTTATTAATACATTGATAGCCTGATTAGTAGAGGATTCGAACTCCATAGAATGGTATGGGCTAGATGCCTTCCGATCGTCAGATACAATACACGATTTGATCTATGCTATGCAATTAGTTGAATACTCAATATCACTAAACCTTCTTTCTAAGTATGATAGAGGGCCCGAATGGAGAAAGTTTGATCTCTTCCGACGACAAAAGTTATCAATTGTTGGGCTTTTCGGGGTGCTCTTATTAGGCAAAGAGGTCGGATAGCTAAAATCGCGGGGAAATAGAAAGATCTCGCTGAAGTATGGCTAGGCAGCTGCAAAGAAGGTCCTACACTTTCGAAGCTCGTGCATAAGAGCTTGAAGTGATTCCATTTCTTCGAAAGAAAGCATTGGAACCAAGATCGGGCTTGGCATAGTTACGAGGTTCCCGGTATGTTTAACTAACACTAACTGAAGCTAACCAGAAGCTTTCTTATCATGCGACTCTTGGATCGAAAAGAGGCTGCTGGACCAAGGCTGAAACTGCCAGGCACTGACTCACACCGGAGCACTTCTCGAATTAGGGATTCGGCACAGAAACCGCTTTCTAATAAAGTAAGGCAAGCATCGTAGTTCGCATTCCTTTTACTTCGAATGAAGCCCCTCAAATCGGGAAAAGTAGATCGAGGACAAAACCAAGATACAAAATACCGTAAGTGATCCATAATACAATTTCCACTCTATTCTGTCTCAACCGAGATGCTTAACACATGCAATTCAAATGATTCTACCTAGGGAAGTAGCAAAAAATAAGGAATTTCGACCTCAAACAATAATATCATAAGATAAATGAAGAAGCGCATCTCTGGAATTCAACCTTTAAGTAGCGATCACGAACGTAGCGCTCCAGGTGCCTAGGCATGAGTTGATCCAAGAGTGGTCTCGCGAAGCCGGATAACCGCTACTAGTAGGATTCTAGCCAAGAGGTTGGAAAAGGGGGATGAACTTCCAGAAGGTCCTTTTGATTCAACTTAGAAAGCTCGGGCCCAATCCAATAGTGTTTCCGTGCCTTCAAAAGGAGCTCCACTTGGCCCTACTTGTTGGGTCGGAGTCGGAACATAGGTAACCTCTGTAGCCTAAAATGGATTGCATCCTTTCTGCTCTTCTCCCTTTCCTCCTACGGGGCAAGCATTGTGTAACGAGCTACGGAGGAGATATCTTCCTTTAATTAGTATACACTAACGAGGGGAATCTAATATATAGTTTCTTGTTCTTAAGCGAATGCGGTTGAAGCGATCAAGGGTAAATGTTTACTGACTTGGACCTGTTAGCAAGGGAAGGACAGGTAGTCCCACAGCTGCTTGAGAATCCCTAGGCGTGGGTAATGTCTCATACCCGCTAGGTAGTGCGATATGATAAAGCAAACGAATGAGGAAGGGAGGAATGCTAACTCACTGGGCCGGGTCCCGATTCAAAAAATGTTAGGCAGTAAACTAGTTACTAACAGCAGTATGAAACTATTTCACTTTTCTTCCCACCACTACTGCTACTGTAAGCTCTGACTATGAAGAAAAAGCAAGGGCTCCTTTCTGAATCTGGATTTCGAGGAACGAACCTAATTGGAGTAGAGGGAAAAGCAACTGAATCCCGAGTTTAGTGCTTTGTCGACTCAGAGTTAGAGGGCTAAATGAGCTAGAAGCGGGTTATGGATCACTTCTTTATTCTTCTCACATAGTTGATCTCAAGTCTTGATTTTGGCTTCGATCCTTTTTGCCTATTTTCGTTATTTGGAGGGAAGATAGTGAGCTAAAGTTAGAATCCTTTGGTGAATTCCGCTAAGGAGAAGCGAACTTGACTCCTGCTTAAAATGAGTAGCCGGCTCCAATCGCTGTCACTGTTCTTTTTCAAGGAAGAGAAGACTGAGTTCTAGCTGGAGTTACAGGAATAAGTAATCCAAAGAAGGAAGGAGCGGTCCTAAGGGACTAGTACTAATAGCTATTTCGTGGGGCGGTAAGGCAAGTAAGTCTTACTTCGGGGTATCCGTGAATGAAGTAGCCCCGATAACTCCTACTCGTCTTTTTCTTTAGGCGCCTTAACCCTTCGAACGCGGCTGGAGTTGACTTCTTCTCGGCCCGCGTTTATCATATATAGAGCTTTATTGTAGTTAACCAAGCTTGATTCTCTTATTGTATTGGGGACGAAGACTCATATCACTCCAAGTCCTACTCCCAGTTGGTTAGTCTTCCACGAACCCCTCAATGTGGCTTAGAACGCTTCTCAAGCTGGTCAATTACAGCGAACCTCTGAAAAGAGCTTCTTTCTTCCCTGCTCCTAGTCCTTATAACGCGGGTGGATATTCCGTATTCAATATGCATTCCTAATCGGAGTTCATTACCCTAATAGTAAGCAGAACTTGAAGCATTCTAAGGTCTTAATGCATTTAGCCCATCCCCAATAAACTCCAATACTTCTAACAATCAA